>VYYI01000457.1:0-31224 GCA_021029175.1 Bilobella aurantiaca
TTAATAAAACCAATATTTATTTATTCAAAGCTTTCAGCACAATGCAGGATGTAGTCCACGATGTGAGATTTTTTTAGCCCAACGGAGATTTGAAACGCTTGGGAAACGGTGTTCTTAATATCGACGCTGCAGCAAGGTACGTATCCGTCCTTTCCTAAGCATGATATCAAATCCCTCATACACAACTTCCCATATCCCTGTCTTCTGGACTCGGGCAAAGTATGCAGCATCGCTAGGAATCCTGTGCCGTTGAGCATTATTCCACTCACAATTTTTCCATCGACAAATACTCCGCGGGACTCATTTCGCCGTAGTAAATTGTTCAAGTAATCGTCGCAGTTCGGAGCAGCATGTTTCCATGTTTTCTTTAAAAATTCGACGCCGTCCGCTGATGCTATTGAATCAACCTTTACATCATTGTCATTGATACCGTCCTGTTCTGTAGTTAAAGCCGCTGCGGCTTCTGGTTCCAAATAGTAAAAGTAGTCTGGGATAACAAGTGTCACATTTCCGTTGACGTTACAACTCAATTCATAAAATGGACGAGAAATTGCGCGATCAATGGTGGTAAAGTGGTACGGTTTATCCCAGTCAATGAGCTTGGCATCCATGAAAGCCGCTTTAACGTCCTCTGGCGACAGTACTTTGAAGGGATCAACTGGAGCCGAAATACTGATGTCTTGGCCAAAATCCTGTAAAAAAATTAAAACGGTCATCGTAAGAGGTATTGACGGGAAGTAAGTTGGTCTTGCTACATTAAGTAAAAATGCCAAGAACGGTTTCTAGGCATTAGATTCTAATTCTCCCACTAGCTCTACCGATTCATACATGTTTCGTGTACGACGTGACGGCCAGTTGAGGTTAATAAACAGAATCGATTTGCTTTGTGTTGTGCATGCACATTCCCGATGAAACCTAAATGACCTAAATTTTATTTTCCAATTTACCTTTCGCTGGTAAATTACAAAAATCCAAGTGTTGATATCCACCGAGTTTGTGCATGTTAAATACGTTTCAGTCTCATGCGTTCCATTAGCCGATCCCACTCTCAAAGTATAAAATTGCATTTCCTGCTTGAATTTTGAGTAGAATTTAGCCATGTTAAACACCTGTTAATATAAAATCAATCATAATCAAATTGTCAAATTTAGTGTATACGGACTTAGGGCAGTGTACTTACGTTTGCAGACCTTGGTAACCGGCATTTTAACTCGCCTTGAAGAAGCGAGACATCTTTAACTAATACTAGACTCATCTTTTCTTTTATGTTTTACAAAATTTGGTAGAAATGCGTTAATTTTAAACGACAAAATCGTATTTCTCGCAATTTATTCAATGGTTTCATTCACGTGTACTAGTTGTGATTTTCAAATTCCCAGATGTTCTAATCATCTGCTCCAACCATTATTGTGTTAAGTTTTTTTTGGAGATAAGATTATCATCAGTTAAGGCAATTTGTTAAACTACAGCTAAAGAGAGTATTCTAGGAGTCCTGTGTAACTTGATGATTGAAATATTGGCAAACCGTTTGCTAAATTTTTTGCTTGGTATGAATTTTGGATTTGTTCTAATAAGAAATTTCCCGACTATTGTCGCGCGGAACACTCGATCCGTCCTAAACCTTTCGGGTGAACAGGTCCGAAAGGAAATCCAACAGGCACAAGGCGACCATTTCTATTTTCTGCTGCTCCCGTGTAGACTCTTGCAATTACATTGGCGGCACGATTGAGCTGCCCCTCTCGGCGAAGTGTCGCCCAGCAGTCGTACCAAGAAGTATACTTATGTGCATAGGGATACGATCCTATTGCTAGACCAACATCGTTCACAACCATGTTGCTTGAAACGACTTGATATTGATAGGCAAATGCATTTGCAACAAGCTGAAAAAAAGCAAACCGCACGTAAGAAATCGTTTTTAGAAAAATATGAATTAATTAATGTATACCGAGCCACCAAGATGTGTTAACTGGGTATGGTTTGGGGAAATCCGCTTGTTGACTACAAATACGACTGTTCCAACAATGATGACTGTCAACACTTCACCAATAATTCTTGGGAAAAGCCCTTTGAAGAATCCTAAAAGACAACGAAACCATCAAAATCGACATGGCTGTTATATTCTAATTCAAGTCATAATTACTTACTTACCCCACAAACCTTCTGCATTAAAGATTTCCACAATACTCCCCCACAGAGAACTACAAAAATCGAATATTGTAATTTTATCTGATTTTAATTTCTCCGAAGTTTCTCAAATAAAGCATACTCATATTTGGTTTCTCGTCCGACAAATTGGGCCATAGTGCGCACAGCAATCACATGAAAGGGATATGAAGCAGTCGTTCCAGCAGTCACCGATACGCAATTCCAGCTAAGATCTTTGATGAGTACTTGAATATCTGAAGGGAAGAAGCCCAAAAAGTAGTTTGAAAAGCGGCAGATGCCCGTACTGCAGGTATTTCCTTTTCGCTTCTCCGACTTTCTCACACCTTTTTCTTCATCCGAATCCTCCCTTTCACGGAACGGAGACAGAGCATGAACTTGATCGTAAACAAACCAGTTTATATTGGTACAGCATAAGCGTGGCAGCAATCCTCGATAGCATCCAACGAATCCATCTACCGACTTGATATACTTTACTAAATCGAATTAAAAACAATATAAAATGCAATAAAAAAAATTACAAATAAAAAAAAGAGTTTTACGGTAGGTGAGGACGTTCGGCAGCCCTAAATACTTTTTTCTCAGTAATAGACTTGTAGATTCGGTTGCAGCAAATGGTTCGTATCCCAACTGAATTTAGAAAACGACCGTTAACTTCCCAATTCCTTGTTTACTCACCGAATTTACTCACCTGCATCAGTACTTTCGCATACTCAATTGGCTGAGACAGCGTAGTAGCGAGATTTCTGAACAGAAATGTTCTAATCTCACGCTCGTTTTCAGTGGCCCACTCCTCAATCATTTTTGCCTACAAAAAAGATCATGTGTCATTAATTGGTTTTTAAATACTAAAGCCGTCAAACAATCGATACTCACACACAATTACTCGCACGTGCCGGTCGGTGACCGTCCCGTGTACTCCGAGCTCAGTTACGTACTGTTAGTGCTGATTTAAAGAGCGACCACGAGTCCCATATACTTCCCTGAATCAAAGTCGTTAGTCGTTGTTTCACCTACTAGTTGATAACCACAATTGATTCAATGGAACGAATATCGAATCGAGGGAAGGTGTGGTGCGAACATTTACTGTTTACGTTAGATTCCTGAATTTCAAAAAGGCGAAGTCTGTATTGTGAGTGCTACTTCCATGTGAATAACGATTAATAAAATAATCAATTAATTGTTCAACCCAATCAATCAATTGACAAGAACTTAAACTTAAGTTTAATTAATGATGGTATGATCATTGTATTTGATAAAAGTAAATAAGAGTCAATGACTCCGTGCATTGGGAATTGACTTTTGTACAAAATTGCAAAACTCAAAAACTTAAAGCAAAATGATGAAAATTTTTAGTAAAAAAGCAGTAAAGTAAACAAACGAAAATAAGAAATTGCATTTCTTAGTTGCATTTTACCGCTTGCTCGACTTAACCGCTCCTGTTTGTTTCTAATAAAGTTAATTACTACATTTCTAATTAATTGGCCTTTTGTGAAGGTCGTACACGTACTCACGACCGTCGTAGTATTTAGTTTGGTAAGTTTAACCAAAAAAGGATAACAGTTAAAAAATAGTTATCAATGAGATTACTAACCTTTTCTGAATACCAATCTTAAATTCTAATCCTGGATCATCTACATTTCAGATTTAGCCAGCCCCACGGACTGAACAAGCTTCCAGGGGCAATAATTGAGATTCAGTAATATAATGGATTCGATTAAGCTGATCTTTGATTTCCATAATATGTAACTTCAACCTTTAACGTGCTTTTCTTATCATTCGCAGATGAACGTTGACGAATTCTTATCTCTTGTAAAGTCGGGTTCTGGTTCACATCGTGGTGATGGGTCAGAGAGACGTGATACTCGGCCAGTTGATTCTGGGCCGGGAAGGAAAAGACCCCGCGAGTCAAACAGACAGGACATCAGTTCTGTTAAATCTGGAATTATGAAAAGGCCAAATATTGATAAAAACGCTGGGCTTGAAGATGGGATAACGGCGAAAGTGAATACAAATAATGCTACTCCTGGAAGTATACATGACGAAATCGGAATTTCGGAAGAAGAAAGAGCGCGTATCCTCCGAATGGTCGAGGAAGAGCCGGAGGTAATGCAAACACTCCGCAAATGAGTTTGTAGAAAATCTTGGAAATTAAAGTGCAGAATAATATCATTTAAATTATATTTCAGGGAGACGCCTTCGACGATGCCAGCCTCAAACGTATGGTATCCGTCCTGGAGAAAAAAATTAATAAAAACCAAGAAATGAGAATCAAATTTCCAGAACAGCCTGAAAAGTATTTCTCATTTGTATATTGATTGGCTCATTTAATATTTATACCCTAGGTTCTTCTTTTTTTTTAGATTCATGGAGTCAGAAATTGAGCTGAACGAATCAATTCAGGAATTGCATGCTTTGGCTACTGACTCTGAACTATATTCGATCGCGGTAGAGCTGGCGCTACCATCAATTCTAATTGGACTGCTCTCCCATGAAAACTCAGATATTTCTTGCGCAGTTGTAGACCTTTTACAGGAAATAACCGACGTGGACACCATTAACGAGAATGAGGATGCCACCGCCACTTTTCTAGATGCGTTGCTGGATGAACAAGCCATTTCTCTTTTGATACAAAATCTGGATCGGCTTGATGAAACAATTTCTGAAGAAGTGGATGGAGTCCATAATACATTGGCAATATTTGAAAATTTGTTTGAAGTTCGACCCCAACTATGTTCTACTGCTGGAGAGACTGTAAGTTCGAATTAAATTCTTTCCCATGACATGAAATAAGCTATTGCTAAATGCATTTTTGTTAATATTGTATATAGGGACTTTTACAGTGGCTTCTAAAACGCTTGAAAGCACGGATGCCATTTGATTCAAATAAACAGTATGCAGCGGAAGTACTAGCGATTCTTTTACAAGATACTTTAGAGAATCGCTCAGCACTTGGTGACTTAGATGGTATTGACATTTTGCTCCAGCAACTGGCAATCTATAAACGTCATGATCCAAGTACACAAGAGGAAGCGGAGTTTATGGGAAATTTATTCAATTGCCTGTGTTCATCCTTACTCTGGGGCCCAAATCGCGATAAATTTTTGAAGGGTGAAGGTCCGCAACTAATGAATTTGATGCTCAGGTAATGGCTTTTTGTTTTTTTTTTTTACTAATTTAGTTTAACATTGACCAGTCTAATTTAGAGTATTTTTAGTTTAGTTTTTTTTTTATAAAATATTATTTTATTTGCCAATAGAGAAAAGAAACAGTCTCGCAATGGGTCTCTGAAAGTTTTAAATCATGCAATTTCCGGTCCGGATGGGAGTACTAACGCCAACAAACTTGTCGACATACTTGGCCTTAGAACCTTATTTCCACTATTTATGAAAACACCAAACAAGGCCAAACGCAAGGGTTTGTCAGCCAGAGAGCATGAAGAGCATGTAATATCAATTATGGCCGGCCTTCTACAGCATGCCACTGGACAAAACCGATCTCGAGTTATATCGAAGTTTGAAGAAAATAATTTTGAGAAGGCTGAGAGGATATGCGAGCTTCATTTCAAATACTTGGAGAAAATGAATAGTGTGGATAAGACAATTGTAGAGGAAATGAAAAACTCTGGAGAGGAGCTGGACGAAGACGAAATCTACCTAAGACGCTTGGATGGGGGTCTCTTTACCCTCCATCTCATTGATTACATTATTTTGGACGTTTGCGCTGCAAATCCTGTGGTTAAAGAGAAGATAAGAAGCGTTATTCAACTTCGCAGAGGATCAATGGAAACTGTTCGTGAAATTGTAAAGGAGTATGCACAAAACATCGGTGACGAGAATGACGGATGGAAAACGAAGCAAGTTGAGTATATCGATACTCTTCTAGAAGATTTCTAAAAATAATGATTGGTAGATGTGTTATATTTGTATTATAGGATATGATACTAGCTTACACAGGATCTTTCATTTGATAGTTTATAAGTTATTAAATTCTTATTCAAATTGTACGATTCACCGTAATGTTGTATATTGTGTTATGGAGTAAAAGTTAGGTTAAAACATTTTGATGGGAGACTGATCCTGGGATTTTCTTCTAATTGTCCGTACAATTCCTTGGTTGAACTTAAAATTTTTAATCGTCTCAAGGGCGCCAATTCAAATCCTCACTTTACAGCTCCCATCGTCCACTCCTCCGGCAACAAATGTTTTTTTTAATTGGTGCCGGTGCAAGTGTAAACTTTGATTGCTCACTCAGGAATTAATTAGTTAATAGTACTCAATCAATTAAGGTGATACCAACAATTAGCACCATGCTTTCTGAATTCGAATCCAATTTGTATGATCGTCAAATTCGTCTCTGGGGCGTGGAGGCTCAAAAGAGGTAAGTTTCATTTCTAACTTTAGTTTACATATTATTTAATTAGCTTAATTAGTTTTTTTAACAAATTATTATCTGAATAGTTGGTCAATGTTAAGGAGCTACTGCAGTTATTTGCCTCGCTCGATCAGTATTTAGCGGGGGCGGTGTTATATAAATAGTAATAGTAGTGTACGGAGTTAGAGCATTTTTCATTCGTAAGTCACAATTTGGAATGGCAAATTAGTATTCCTTTTGTTGTCGGTCTCTACTCTAACGTTTTAAAGCTCTACGGTTTTAAAGGTTTCAACGAAATTATTTGCATGCAATTACTGTTCTTGCAGACTAAATAATGCTCGGATCCTAATCATTGGGATGAGTGGTCTTGGAGCTGAAGTCAGTAAAAACATCATTCTCGGAGGAGTAAAATGCGTTGTTCTCATGGACCATAGAGCAGTTTCAAAATCTGATCTTTCCAGTCAATTTCTTTTGGCGAAGAACAGTATGGGACATAACGTATGAGTATATGTATTCGTAATGATTAACTTATTGCAGGTATAATTTTACATGCTTTGCTAATCTCATACAGCGTGCAGCGGCATCACTTGCCCGAGCCCAACGCTTGAATCCAATGGTGGATGTCATTGCAAGCAGTGCAAGCCCGGATGACAAAAATGACCTATATTTTGAACAATTTACTGTTATTTGCGTGATAGGCTGCACCAGCAGTCAAATTAATCGATTAAATCGTATTGCCAGACAATGCGACATCAAATTTTTTGCCGCCGATGTCTTTGGATTTTCCAGCTTCATATTTGCTGATCTCGGGAACAGCCACAAATACACAAGGTTTCACGGCACAAAACTAATTTATTTCTATAACATTACAGTGAAGCAATCATACAGGGAAACCGAATGAGATTTTGGAGGGGGTACTCTGGAGGGTCCCAGACAGGGGTCCCTCCAAAACGTCTGCAATTGTGAATGCTAAGAATCTTTGTACCGACTAATGCTAAATCGCGCCTTAGGCGCGCAAGCTTTTCGTTTTTTTGAACTCCTAGAAGCCACGAGAGCTGTAGAAGCATAGGAAAACAACCAAATGAGCGCCGTAGGCGCGAAAGCTTTTCGTTTTTTGAACTCCTAGAAGCCACGAGAGCTGTAGAAGCATAGGAAAACAAACAAATGAGCGCCGTAGGCGCGAAAGCTTTTAGTTTTTTGAACTCAATAGAAGCCACGAGAGCTGTAGAAGCATAGGAAAACAACCAAATGAGCGCCGTAGGCGCGAAAGCTTTTCGTTTTTTGAACTCCTAGAAGCCACGAGAGCTGTAGAAGCATAGGGAAACAACCAAATGATCGCCGTAGGCGCGAAAGCTTTTCGTTTTTTGAACTCCTAGAAGCCACGAGAGCTGTAGAAGCATAGAAAAACAACCAATTTAGCGCCGAAGGCGCTAAATTTTTTAGATTTTGAAGGGTTTTCGACGATTTGAGGACCCTCCAGTTGCAAGGAGGCCAGGGGGTGCTCCAGCCGCGAAGCGGCTGGAGGGGGTCCTCCACCGATACCACCCATCGGGGTTTCCCTGTATGGAAGCAATTAACTTTAATGATTAAATGATTCATTATTCATAGAGAGGTCGTAACACCTTCAACGAAGGATAAAGCAGAGTTCACAAGGGTCGTTAGTGACTGTGCCACATTTTGTCCATTTCAAGAAATTCTGGAAATGAACTAGGTCCAAGGCAACTCCTGGGTTTGTGCGAAAGACGAAACCAGCAGTCCACTTGATCCTGGGTATAATTTGAATAATATAATTTTTTACATACAAAATTTTACATTTACAACGTTAAAGTTCCAACATGTTTGTCCAACAGATTAACAGCCAAGAGACATATTTATTTACAATACATTTTTTGCATAGTTTTACTGGAATTCTTGGAAAAGTTTAAACGCCCGCCTACTCCAAACTCCAGTGATGATATTGCGGAGTTTCAGAAACTTGTTGGACTCATATCTCAATTCAAACGGTCTCTCCAGGGATCTCATTCAGCCAGCATTAATTGCGTATGTCTGTTTTGAACAAAGTAGCTTTAAACACAAAATAGGAAATATTTCTAATTTTAGTAATATCTCGGGACAACTTGGACCGGTCTGTGCCATCACTGGTGGCGTACTTGCTCAGGAAATTGTCAAGGCTATTTCCCAGAAAGACGAGCCTATTTCCAATCTTTTTGTATTTGATCCTGTACTTGGAACAGGAGTGGTTGAGAAGTTCAGCCGAGCAGATACTCCAGGTGTCTACGTCAATTAGCTTCAACTTCAACTATTGAACGTTCGCCAGTCTTTATATCGTACTTCCATATTTTCTGTTACAGATTAATTAATTTATTGTTTTTCGATCCACAACTTAAATGCAATATTTAATTGGCAAGTTTCAAATTTAATACAGCTTTTAATCAAAACATTACCATTACATTAAAGGAGAGCAAAAATACTCAATCAATTCCACAAAAAGCATAACCCTTTATTTGATAGTCATTCGTTTTGCAACATACTCGAAGAAATCCAAAGAATGCTCAGAGTGGTTTGAAAGATGAATGAATTATCTTTACTTAACGAAATTGTCAATATTCGAGTGCTAAATGTTTAAATCTACTTGGGAATGATAGATGCATAATTTGTCAGGATTACACTAAAGTAATATTTGTATTTGTTTCGTCAGTTTATGGTCAGAGTTTACAAAGCATCTCACGTCACGGGTGATTTGTCAATGTCAGAACACCTCCAAGCAAGTTGCTTGTCTCGTCTCGTCAGTCTAAGCTTAATGCTGTTTAGGAATTACGTTTTACATTTCCATAACGTAGTTGTCATTTGTGCTCATTTTCCACCAATCGAGGAAATAGTCACAGAGATCCAGAACATCGAAGAAGCACTTGTACGTCTTCCCGCAGTCTTTTTTGGTTTTTCCATCCTTCGCCGCTAGTTGAAACAAAGATGCTTTTGCTTCCGCCGTTCCGTTGCTCGGAGCCCTATAATAATTTCAGCAAGTTTCACTGGAATTCTTTGCATTTGGCCCCTGTAAGTGCTTACGGAAAGAAGATTTGAAAGGGCGTGGCCATCATGCCATACTTCTTAGAAAACTTATGTGCTTCGCAAATTGTTTTCTGCAGGCACTTGGTTGTATCCAATCCAATATTGTTGGTAAAATCAGCTCCCATGAAGTTGAACACCTTGTTGGACGACATGAGGTGGTTCAGGATTCCACTGCGATCATTGCTTCGCCCTGTGACATCAGGACGCGACCCGGTGAACAGAATCGGCACAGCAAAAATCAGGACAACAACTAGCAAGCTGAAGAGACCGAAGATGGCCTAAGTTGTAATACAAAGTTGAATTACGCCCCATTTCAAAAAATTCTTAACCTGGTTTGCAGACCTGATTTGCCAAATCAACGGTGGAGCCTTGAGATGCCCTCTGCGGGAGCGTAAATGAGAAAAGCGGAACAGTAAGAGCCACGGAAGTGTTGAAGAGTCGACGCTGGATAAACGCTGATTCTGGAGCGGTAGCGAAATCTCGAAGACTTTCATATGCGTTAGGTTGTTGTGCTGGAACTCCATAGTTTGACGGGGGAGGGCCATAAGAGGACGAAGGGACGACATAAGTGGGTTTAGTCGTTGGAATCGTAGCGTAGCCGCCTTTTGTAGGCGATCCGTATTGAGTTGACGGAGCATTGTAGTGAGAATGTGACGCAGGCGAAAGGTAACTTGAATACTGGGTTCCAGCACTTGGAAGATCGCCCTGGACAAAATAGCCTCCAAGCCAGGTAAAAATAAGAACGCAAATCGTTCCTGTTGAAAATCTCGGAAAATTAAAATCATCTAAAGAAAATACGATTTTTCGAAATTCGACTTACCTGTTGCCTTCATTTTTTTTAGAATTTCAAGAAATACTCCTAATCGCTTGGACATCCGTAAAGACGCACTGGCACTGACTGATCTGACTGATCTCGATAAACACGAATCCTCTGTCAGAGAAAAATGTTCCGTTGGACCGAATGCATTAGAATATTTAAGCATTTATACCGCAAGAAAAGTTAACGTTGATTCTGACACAAATAAGAGATGCCCATGCTCCAAATATTGACGTTAGAGGCTTCTGAATGAGCGTGAATAGTTACTCGGTAAACAAAGTTTACGATACAATGCCATTTATGAACACGCTTACGCCTTGGACGTACTTAAGTAAATGACACATTATTTAAGTTTAAGAGTTTCTCACGTAAATAGCAAATGGTCTCATTAGGTTAACCCAATTTATTCGTCTGACACTAATTTTAGATGAACAGACTTCCAAGATCTAGAAAATTCTGTTGACGAGAGCAAGTGTGTGTAGATTTACTTTTCGAATGCCAATAGTTTGGGCTTTCACTACTTTTTCTTTTCTAAGCAGTTTAATGTGCCTAAGTGGAATTGGTTGAAAATTAGTGTTCAAAGTACTCAGCCCTGGTTCCAATGGCGGCTCAATTTGGAATCCTTTGGCCCTTAATCTGAACTTTCTGAACGTTGGATACGGTAAAGTAGTTTTAGAATACTCTAAAGTGTACCGCGAATACCGCGTCACCCCGCACACTTCCCATCTAAACTCCGCGGTTTCTCTTGCCGTTTTTCGAACGCCACTGAAAGCTATGATATTGTACTGTCGGTGCGGCAAGGACGCGTTGAATTCTTGAAATCTATAGTACACGGTACAGCAGACGTCATTGTGGCAAACCTTGGCCTTCGATTCAGTGGTGTCCATTGGAGCAATAGAATAATTTCGCAAATCCTCATTGAGGAAAACGAAATCGGAGAAATTATTTTCTGACCTAGTTTCTTGGTAGTGGTTAGATACCGGTTTGGAGTATGGGACAATTGGTACTTCGGAAAGGAGCATTGTTGACCCCGGATTGGGGTCAAAAGTATAATTAAGGGCCCCTGCAGAGCCTGAAAAGATACCACTGCCAAGGGTACCTCTTCCGGGTTGATGATATCCAGCTACAAGGAGATTCGCTCCAGCGCTCATTCCCCAAACTGTGTTGGCCTGCATCGCTGAAAAGATGCCATGTTCAATTTGCTGTAGCTGATATTTTATAGTAGGAAGTGTTGACGGAAAATAAAATTACCGGTCAGAAATGGCAACTCGTCAACCCAGGCCATCGTAATGACAAAGTTTCTGATTCCATTTCTAACTAAATTGATAGCTGGTGCCTCAAACATTATGTCAAAGCAAGTAAAAGTGCCAAAAGTAACACCAAAGTCCGTGTCAAATGTCACAGATTCAGGCCGCAGAGGGACGTTGAATTCGTTTTCAAAGTATAAGTTGAATTTGTGATACCTAAAATATGATTAAATAAATATAAGTCCCATTTAACTGAAATACTTCACTATTTCTGATAATTACTTTGCTATTATTTCTCCATTTCTGTTGAACACCACATTTGTGTTATAATGGCATGCGTCTCCTCCCAACCTGCGACATCCACTTCCGGCTCCCTCTGATTCCTTTTCGATTTCAGCCAGATTTACTACGGCGTAGATTTGATGGTTTTTCGCAGCGCAGGACAGTTTCCGTAGAATCTGAATTGCAAATGAAGTCCTAAATTTATAAGTGCCCAGTCCACTCCCAGTCCGCAAACATAATTCTTGAGATAATTGCGGTTATGCATTTCTATTCCTACGGGATGTGAATCTGTTTGAAAACAAGGTGCTTCTCCAATTGATGGAAGTGGAATCAAAAATGGTCGCAGTGCGAATCGATACGTTAGGAAGATGAAGAGACGTGAGTCCATATTCGGGGAATACGACAATATCCGCATTCTGAAAATTAATTTTAAAAAATAATAAATTGAGGTCGTACAGAACGCATCGAGAAAACTGTAATCAGGTTTGCTTACATACTCTTTTGCTTCAGTAATGAATGTAACATATTTGTTGCTATTTAATTCTAAAACATGTTCTGGTTGCATGGACATGCTTGGTTGGACTTGTTGATATTCTACCACAGCAGCTACATAACTTCCTTTCTGCAAAAAAAAAGTGTTTCATCAATTATAATCTTTGTTAATAATTAAAATTATGAGTAAATTACCGTCCGTGAAACCCCATTTACAAATTTATATGGTACGAAGAACAAGACAAATGCACTTTTCATCCACGACATGTTCCGCATGTTTTATGCTTAACAAAAATATTGCTATCATAAGCGTCTGTAGCAGAGTTACTTATCAACTGAAAGGCCTAAACTCAATTGATACTCGAAACCCCAAAGTCACGATTTAGGGTTAGCGTTTATAATTTACTAGAGAACATAATCACGGTTTGAGGCTATATCTACCTAATTGCATCATAAATGCTACTAGAGACCTCTCATGAAAATGTCAAATGAAAGATTCCCTGACCCTTTAGCCTCATGCTCATCAATTTTGTATGTCTAAATAAAAGGGAATAAATCAATGGATCCATCCTAAATACCCTTGACTTGGTGGTGGTGAATTTGGACAGGATAAAAGTGTATAGTTGAAGGTGAATTGTATTTGGCTGAAGTTGTGAATTGGCCCACTTACTTGATCTTGGCTCAAGATAGTCCTCATCTTAACATCATCTGCCTACTCTCCACATTTGGAGTCTCATGACAATTGGACGAGATTCCGTTTGATAGACGGAAATCCACCTCACTTCCATTTGCATCTCCCAATTAATGACTCTTGTCTGAGGTAAATGTGGGCTAAGACATGAGGTCTGAGGCTGGGAAGGAGAAGGGAAAAGGGAAAGTGTGTCGAGTAGCAGGAGGATATGAATCTCAACAATAGGCAACATATTCGAAGGAGAACAATGCGACGGTGGAAATAGGCCTTCCAACGGTTCTTTCATTATCATCGAGGCATCTTGGCCTGGGTAACACTCATTTCCATTTGTCCAGTCTTCAATTTCAAGTCTCCCTTCTGGAACTGCAAATTACTTTCATTGCATTTAAAATTGCAATTTCCTTGGCAGTGTGTCAACATTTCAGCAGCCTTACCAATGTGCTACCTCTGCCACATTCTCAACGCCCTTTACAACTTTATTTGCTCAAACTTTTTCCTTTTAGTTCTTGCTGCAATTCCGCCCTCAGACTATCACTCCAATTCGCAAATTGAGACATATTTACAGAGGTAAGATTTATTTCTTTTCTAACTGTAATTTTGAGAACATTTGAATTCTTGAAATTTTAACCTCTATCTCATTAATAATATGGACAAAATATGTATAAAATTTAAATTATAAATCGAATTATCTTTTTGTTAATCTTTTTTTTTGTATCTAGGTCATGAGAGAACAACTCCGAGTCCTTTTACTTGCCGTCCTAATTTACGTCTTGGTGTCGGACATTATGGAGCTAGCGTCCTACATCCCTGTCACTAGCATAGCACCGCTCATTCAGCGCCTTCTTCCGGTTAAAGCCACGCTTCAACAAAGTATCAAACCTAAAGAAGAAGATTCAAAGTCTTCGATGAATTTAGACAGGGATGAGCACATCCTAAGGAAACTGAAGTTTGCACAAGGCACGGCAACCTTAGTATCTCCGCAAACATCCCCTCGTAAAGGAAAACCCAATTCGCCAAGGGCCCTCCCTCAACAGAATGAGTTGACAGGTGACAGAATGATTAATCCTTATTTTTTAAAATTATTAACACTTTATTATTAAAACTATTAGTTAAGATGCTTTGCTATCAATTTTGATTGTAGCTCAAGAAACTGAGCAAATACTTCAAGCAAGGCAAGAATGGTTAAAGTCAATGCAGGAGCAATGCTTGCCTAAATTAGTGTGTGAGCTTCACGCGTCTCTCACTGGACGAAACAGTTTGAGCGACATTGAAATGGGAATTCTGACGGCCATCAAGTAAGTGAGTCGTATTTGAAATAGTTAAAAAATAGTTTGAATATCTATACTTTAACTATTTAAAAAAATGATTTTTAAAAAATCAGAGATACAAGCCTTGGCACCTCTGCTGAAGTTGTCTCCAAGTACCACTTTGCAGCTCACATGGGCCAACTTTTGGCAGGCGTTGAAGGGAATGGATGTCACAATTTTTATCCAAGTTGCCCAATCGCTGGGACGCAAGTTCTTCAGATCCTTAAGACAGTCAAACTGCGCAAGGCTTAATTCCGTCGTCGTACCTACGACGCGGCGTATTCTTGATCCAGCATACCTTGAGCCAACTTAACGAGATGTGCTTATTATAGTAATTGTCATGTTCCACGCCTGTATTATTATTACAAATGCTTTTTAAGACTGAAGAACAATCTCACTTTTTCAATACTTTTGTCGACATGGACATTCTTCATATTTCTATTTTTGAAAACATTGAAAAATTAGATGATAGTAATGTAAGTAAATTTTACAATAGTTAGATATTTTAGAACATCAAATAAAATTTCTGTAACATAGGAAATATTTTGCCAGTGTCAGTTTTCGGTTTTATTTTGCTTTACCACTTACCACTTGGTAGTTATTGACCTTTCTAACAGGATAAAGGGAATTAGAAGATTCATTGTAAAAGTGATTTATCAAACGAAATTTCGAACATGTAGTTTTAAAAAGTTTCTTTTATGAAATAATTTAATACACTACCTGTGAATGCGGATCTGCAAGTGAGAGTGATGCGAAAGAGATATTTTGACAATGCGAACGTTTAGAAGGAGAAAGTTGATTTTATTATTTGTATCTTTGAAGATGCATCATTCCCAAGATCATTTTCTCTTGGTTGTCTTCCTTGGGCACGTATTCGCACCTCTCTTGCTCTCTGTGCCAAGGGAAGATGAATCTTTTTTTACGGAAGATGAATTACTTTGCAAAATGCAGGACTTCCATTTCCAACGAACACATTCATTCATCTTCAACCAGAAGGCGGAGCGGCGGCATTTATACAAGGAGGCACTTACAAAGGCCCAATTTGCCCTCGCTCCTTAAATGCCTTTTACTTCTATTACTCCAAGATCATTTTGCAAGGTTCACTTTGCAAAAGGATGAGGTTGACTCCCCTTGTTCTACTGCTCCTTCTCGCGATTCAGTTTAACCTTATTTTACATAACTCCGTCGCCAATACCTTTGTAACCATACCGGCTTGGGTTGCATTTGGAGCTATTACTGCCGCAGTCAAATTGAAACTCATCTTGGTCAAGATTTTGTTTGCCTTGAAGACAATGGGAATTGGTAAGAAAACGACTGTTTAAATATTTTCAACTTTTTGTTCGGTTTTGCTTAAAGTGAATCTAATGTTAATGAAGTAATTCAATCTTCATCCAAGCTTACATTTGCACTTTTTACTTATTTTGTGTATTCATTTTAGGTAGCATTAGATTCAAGCGTTCAATCACGATACCAGTCAACGATTACGACAAAGTACTTGAAGCTTGGAATGAAATCGAAGTCGCTGCTGGTCGAAGCTTAGATTTCATCTTAGACAGTTGCATCTCTGGAGCTTTACGGAAACACACAGCGCGACACTGTGCGTCTAACTACGGCGCTGATGCACAGCGAAGAAAGTAAAAATATTAAAATATTAAGAAAAGAAGTTTAACTTTTGAATTTCAAGTTGCTAAATTGTTCTTTAAATTCTTAGAACACAACTATCCATGGCAGACAAGTCCTACGCTTATCCCAAGTTCGTCAGTTTCCTAATTGGTTCTATAACCGGCAGCATTGCTGCTTGTCAGATTTTGGAAGATACATTACAGAGGAATGAAAATCGTTATTCATGAGTGGAACTGGAACATGCAAAACCCCAATACAGCGATATGAATGGATGATGAATCGCTGCAATGTTTTAAGCCACAAACTGGCGATTTACTCCCGAAAGCATTACCATATTTGTACTGTGATAACAAGCATTTTCCTACTCCGGGTGTACGTGACGTTTAATTACTTGTTAGGTTTGGTGCCAATTTTCAATAATACTTACATGTTAAATAATATTAAAATTCCGAGTCACCGAAAAAGAACAATGCAAATCCTAGCTTACAATGAAAACTGAATAAAATGATATTCAAACTAACTCAAATTAATACTTTTAAATAAGAGAAATTATTTTATTATCTAAATATCGAGTGAGATGAAACGATGAAAGTGAACCTTATTGCCCAAGATCAGTGAATAAATAATTTAATATTTTTTTTGGCAATAATATTTGTGTTGCAAACCTTCTACTAATGAATTAAGTGTTATTATAACTTTAGCACTGACAATTAAAATAATTAAGAGAGTAATATAAGCTGTTAGATTATAATCATTCCTGTAAAATAAGATCTGAATGACATAAGATGTTTACTTTAATTTTTCGTAATTTTTACACTAGAATGCTTGGCGAAAGTCGGAAGATCTTACTAATAAATAACCCATGTATTACACAGGCCGTTAGCTTAATTAGCAATATGACTTAATTTGGCTTGTAATCACTGGATCGCTGCCTCGTCCTCACACTTGAAAAAAAAAAGTTTTCTCAAAATCTCATTGTTCGCGTTTCCAATGCTCTACTTCATCCTTTCTAACCCTACGCAAAATTTCCTGTATACTAAATACCAGTATAATGATAATTATATTTAATAAGGTATGTTATCACAGCAAATACAATTGTTGCTTGCTCTTCCGTTAAGTTAAGCACACTCAATTTTCCTCGTGAAGAACGTAAAGAAATTGAATACAAAAATGATAAATTGAGTCTTGAAATTATGAAAGCCAGGGTTAAGTGACCATGCAAGTTAGACATACACCCAAAAACCAGTATGGACGTTTTCTGGCACTTCATTAATTGGGAAAAGAAAACTTGGTCAGTTTTATACTTGGCATAATCGTTTTATGAGCTAGTTTTAGTTTAGTCTTTAAACAGAACGGAAGTTCATCTTTGAAGGAACCGACAGTGTTCAAGTTTCAAGTATGAGGGCTCAAACCCTGATCCTCCATGTAGGGTCACTCCTCATTTTGTGCAGTTTCCTCCATCAAGTTCACTCAACACTGATGTTGGGGTCCATGATGCTGGCTGCGAAAACTGGGCTCATGCTCGGAAAAATGGGGGTTGGCGGAATGATGATGATGCTGCTGGCAGGTAAGTTTGAATTTGGAGAAGTTGATTCAAAACGTATTTTGAAGCTATGTAATTTAAAGCTTCGCAGCAGAACTACGATGGATCCAACAAAGGATACGGGAGAAAGCGATCAGTGCGCAGTGCTGACGACTTTGGTAAAAGCGGCAAGTTGGCGACACAAGAGGAAATACTCTTGACGGAAAGGATGGTGCGTCAAATCGATTCTACTTTTGACAGCTTGACTTGTATTCCAAAGTTTGTCTGCGGAATGAATGCCCAACCTCCTTCGAAGAAAACGAGTCTTATCAACGACTATGGCCATCTTCTGAAGCTTATGTTGGAGTAAGAACATAATAAACGCTAAAAAGAAATCCACACATACAATTAACGCAACGTTTGTTTTCTGAGCTAAACTTTCAGTTCTGTCATTTTTGAAAATTATGTACTATCTTGAATATTTTGCTTTATGTTAAAATGCGTTTTCAGTGATTCCGATGATGACGATGAAGATTCGGATGAAGGCAGCGCTCAGTCCAAGGGAAAGAAGGGATTGCGACTCAAAGAAACAGAAAAAATGGAAGATGCTGTCAACGATGAATTAATTGAAGAAGATCCGGCGTTACTACCTTTCATCCTAAAAGACATCGTGAAAAGAAAAGATGTCCCCCACGATGATGATGAATACTTCAGAGAACCTCCCCCTCCCATGCACTTCTACCCTCGACCACCCCCGCCACGCACCCCTCTCTCATCGGTGACATCGTTTTTCCCAAAAATCCAAGCCGGTTTAGGAACCAAAATTGCTGACACTGATTTTGACAGCGATCCATTTTTTTCTGGATTTCGAAGCCTCAAAGCAATTTTACAGAACGAAACAAAGGGTGAGCATAAGCCAGTTCCGATTCTGGATTTGGAGGAAGAAAGCGACGGACCAGTGAAAATGACCAGCTTAGAACGAGCTACTTTTATTAGGCGGAAGTCAAAAGAGCTGGAAATGGTTAGCGCAGAATGCGGCTCTCATATTGTTCTTGGACTTAATTTTGTATTAACTATATTTAGAGCAAAGATGCTCTGAAGAAATACAGAATTGCTGCAGAGGTTGGCCGGAAGCTTAAAAGCAAGCAGGACTGCGCAAAAGTGTTCAAAAAGTGTCCGTACAATTGGGAAGAAGTAACTGGCGTTGTTTCCAATTTGAGAAACGTTATTACTAATCATCCAGTAGTTACTGGGAAGCAACCTGCCCAGGAAAGTAAAGTAGTTTACTTGGTAAGCTACCTCCGATTGAATTTCATTTGAATGTCCAATCGTACTGTTATTAATAATTTAATAATTCGTCAATTTAACTTTCTAGAAAACGTCTTCAGGCGGTGGAGCGAATCAAAGCATGTTAAGCATCGCTTCTGCAGCGGCAGAACAAGGAACCACCGTCATCCATGACCTCGGAAATGGTACTCTCATGGAAATTTCAATGAAATTGGTTCCAATGGTGAGACAGTTTACATACCTGTATTTTGAATTACTATCAATACCAATTTTTATATAAATAGCTAGTTAATCACAGTTTCAGTGTTTACATAAATGTATTTGTATGATGATATACTTTCTTACAGCAACAGGTTGACATTTTACAAGCGCCGGCAGTCGACAATCTAGGAATGAGCGCCGAGGACTTGAAGCGGCCCAACAACACACCAGTATATCCGCTGGACACTCAGTTTCCTAATCGGGAGCCGCCAAAATTGACGGAAGACATTGGCGATACTGTAGTAAACCTTCAAATAAAAAATTTCAACAAAACTTCTGTAAAACCATCGAAAAAGCAGCGTCCAAGGCCGTCGGGAGGTTTACCTGCTCTAAAAGATGAGTTTGCCACCCCCGCCCCCGAGAAGCCTGTGGGGGAGGACGACGAATTTGATGATGCTTATCCAATACATCTTAGCCCTCAAAAGACGAATAAGAAAAAGGTTCCAGTAGTGGTGAAAACCAAGAAGCCACCGCCACCGGATAAAGATGATGAAGCTGAGGCCGAGGCTGACGAAGATGAGGATGAAGATGACAATGATGATGACGGTGAGGATGAAGATGAAGAAACTGATGACGAAGAATATTACCAGCAGAGAAAGTTTCAAAAGCCAAGTGCCAGCGTCACACGGAAGAAAACCTTCATGTCTTCAAGAATTCCGCCATTTCCGCTTCAGCGTAGAGCTGGAAACACTTTCGTTATGCCAAAAATGGAGGATCCAGACGTTTCAGAAGAGCCTGTCTCGAAAGAAACCAGGAGCTACACAAATTAAAATGTTTCAGGGGTAGTTTTGTTTGAGACAAAAAAAAAGTTATTTACAAAATTCTTGTTTCATCTATTTTATTGCTTATTTTAATTGTATTTTTTTTAAAATAAAACTTGATTTTGCCCTATGGAAAATAAACCAGTAGTAAAATATGCATCCACTTCTTGGCAATGTTGAACTAGAAAGTGAAACCTGAATAGACAGGCCTTTAGGTAACTTGTAAAACAAAATTGATACCTCAGAACTGGTCGGGTAACCTGAAAATTGAAAGTAAAGTGAAAGTTACGAAGAGTGAAATAATCATGGTGCATGTTGTTCAATTTCAATGTTGTCAACAAAATCTTCCCTATCAGGGGTTTGGAGGGAGTGTTTTTTTTTATATTCTTGCAACGTTTAGAAAATGTGTAAGTGATGGCTATTTGGAATTTGACCTTCATCACCTTCTTATAATACATTGATTGCATATGTAGACGAATTTTGGGTAATTATTCACCATTATTCTATAGGTAAGTGGAGGGGGTTGGGGTTACTTTCTTGCATTGTTTTGCAAGGAGTTTTCTCTTTAATTTTGTACGTCTTCAAAAACCAAAGGTTTCCTCACTAACGACACAGTTCATTTGGAGACCTTGGCCGAAGCGTCTTCCTGGGAAGCACTTGACACACGGCCATTAAAGTACAGTCAGCATGAAGTTCATAGTATGCATTGCACTACTGGGTCTATTTGTCGGTAAGGTTTACAAAAAAAAATCTATTTCTAAAATTCATTTTAAAAAATATGATTTTAGTTTTTAATTTATTGTTTGACCAGGCCCTGCTTTGTCTGGAGTCCTCACTCTGACTTCACAGGGCCTACAGTACCTTAATAACGAACAGTTTGCTGCCTTACAAGATCCTTACGGTGCTGGAACACAGCAAAATCAACAGGGCTTATGGTAATTTTTTTAAAATTACAGTGTGAGGGACCAAGTTTTGCTCTAAACTTTTTTGAAATTTTACATCTGTAAAATTACAAAAAAAAAAAAATTTCTTAGCAAGATTATGCCAAAATCGAAAAATCATTGCGTCGGTAAAATTTTAAAGTTTACCGTTTTCATAGTCACTGGTTCTAACCCTCATCTCTTAGAATCTCCATTTGCAATAAAAAAAACAATTTTATAAGTTAACTTCCTTTTCTTTCCAAAATGCTTTTAAAATACATTTAAATATTAAATAGGATTTAACTTGTAAGGAGCTAGGGATCTACCAGTATTCAATAATACTTATTACAAATTGTTTCAAGAAGTTTGTAGAAATCCGCTTATGTTAATTGAAAAGTAAGGCAACCCTGAAAATTATATTTTGAAACAGGTTTTTAGTAGAGAAAGCTTTCAAAGATAGAATGTCACTGGGTCACAGGAACCCTCATGTGTGCTAAGGCAATTAAATTATTAAGAGCTTTTAGCCCCTAAAATTATCCATGTCATTCAGTTCAAAGGATTTTAATTGGTAATTACAGGCGTGACGATGGAAGTGGTGGGAGCGGTGGTCAAAGCGGCGGAGCAGCCCCACAAGTCCAAGAATACGATGACAACGAGTCCGAGCAAGAGGATACCGATGACGAAGTGGAAGAGCCCGAAGAAAAGGACGATGATGAAAGCGAAGAAAAAGATGTCACTGACGATGAAGTCCAGGCTGATGACGTCCCTGAAGTTAAGGGTTCCAAGTACACTGTCAAGGCCAAAGCACCCAAAAGCGCTAAAGCCCATAAAAAGTCTCACAAAAAGAAAGTCAAGGTACAAGAAAGCGATGAGGTGGCTGATGACGACGCTGAAGCTGATGACGCCGAAGGCGGTGGAAAAGGTCGTCCACCACCCCCCATGCCTGACGTCCTTAAGCAAGAAATGATGAATGGGGAATACGATAGTCCTGGAAGCTCAGGATATCCAAATGCTCCTGGGAGTTCAGGATATCCAGGTGCTCCAGGAAGTCCAGGATATCAACAACCTGGAGGCGCACCTCTCTTGTCCAGAATGACCTCCTTCTTCGGGTCACTGCTTGGACGGGGAGGAGTGACAAGTGATCCCATTTACATGAACCGCAACGCCAAATCGATCTCGACTGAAGTGGCAATTGAACAGCCAATGGAATCGCTCTCCAGAACGAAACGCCAGATGAAGTTGGGCGGCGTTCAATTCCAGCCCTTCTATCATGTAAGGAACAATATTAGAACTATGGTCCGGCGTCAGCCCAACACTAAGCTTGCACCCACACCCATAGATGACTTTAATACTCTAAGTGAGAAGGAATCTAAACCAATTAAACTTTTTATGGAACCGTACGCAGCTCCAGCCACCTACCAGTCTCCACCACTAAGTCCCGCCCAAGGAGTCAGGGCTCCTCCAAGCTCGGGTGGCCTCAATCCTGGAAGTGGATTAGGATCATCGGGGCTTGGACAGGGCTCACAACAACCAAGTACATCTAGCAATAGTGGCGGAAAGCAAGGGTCATCGGGCGGACAGAAGAAGAATAACAACAAGCAAGGTGGGAATAAGGGTGGATCAGAAAAAGACAGTGAGGAAGACGATTCGGACGAGAACAACAGCGATCAGTATCCGAATTATGGCGAGGAAGATGAAGACAGCAGTGGACTTGTGTCCAACGAAAATTATGACAGTGCAGCCGAATACGATGAATACGATGACTATGAAGATAATGCCCGAAAATAAGAGTTGACATGAATATGTTACCTAAGTTGTTAATTTTTCTAATGTAATGATTATCGTATAAGTCCAAAGTTGCTAATTTTATTAATAGTCACAGTTGTTGTCTAAGAGCACCCTGTTCAATAGCCGTTCGTATTTAATTAAATGATACTTTTCATATTTGGACTTCTATATTCATCGCATAACAAAAATTAGAAGGCTTTGACGCTTTGACTGAAAAAAGGTTTTCTTTTTGATAAATTCAACAATTCCTTCTAACTTTTGATTCCTGAAAAAAAAGTATTCGAAGGGTGGCTACTGGCTTAATTTCTAAGCAAAAATTACAGAAAAAAAAGAGAAATCTTTTAAGAGAAAACCTTACACTTTCCACTAACTATCCAAATTAGAATCGACGATTTCACGGTTAATTCAATATTAAACTAAACTGTAATTATGTAGAGTCATATTACAATTTCCTTCTGAATCACTTCTAACATATAGGAGATATCTTAATAAAAAAAACGTAATAAAATCCCTGTAAAGACGTATGTCGTGATCTTGAACGAGACCTTAGCGGTCACAATGAAACCTTAATGCATATAAATAAGAAATGTAAAAAATAAAAATATTAATTAGGATAACTGCTTACTCGGTTAATTTTCTGAACAAGTTGAATAAAATTCTAAATCTTTGCCGATTTCGAATCCATATCGTATTATCGATTCAAATACAATTACTTCTTAGTAGAAAAAGAAGAATGTAATTTCAAACTTTTTGACCTAATTTATACTGCATTCTATACAGTGTCGAAACTGGTTACTTGTCAAAGCATTAGTTAATATTTATTTAACATTTAAGAGTTATATTCTTGAGGATCGATAAAATAAAACTCGGAATATAATTATTCGAAAACCTACAATTGCTTAGTAAATTAAGAATATTTTTATTATGTGCTACCTTTTATATTGCTAAAAATAATTGAATATCCGGTTTTCTCTACTGAAAAGTCAGACGGAACCCAAGACTGAATCATTAATTGGTAGAAAGTCATCACACCCTTTTTATTTTCCACAATTTTCCACAATTCACCACAAAATTCTTCGCTTTCATATTCCTCCAATTTGTTCCTTTGTAGTAATTGAAGTCAAGTGCCTTGTACTTCTGCAGTAATAGCTCTGTCAGCACCAAATCACTTCCATTACCTCATTTTTTGCGTAATAAACGTTTTCAAAGCTGCATTCTTAGGTCAAGTGCACCCAAATTCACGGCGCAGATGTGTTTCAACTTTTGAAGTGCAACAGCTTACATTCGTTGACTCCGTGGCCATGCAGTTTTGCAGCAAACTCTCGAGAATTCTATTGTTACTATTGTGTTTTGATATTTCGGAAAGCATGTTTCATTGTACTTCATTCACATTATCGTCAATATTATTTACACGTAATTAAAAAATACAAGTCTTACTTTTTTTAAGAAGCTTCTGTATATTATTTCTTCGTTTTAACTTTTTTTTAGCTATTATTTCATTTCCATTAAGAACAAGGACACATGCGCGCATCGACAGAGACCGCATACAGCAACCTGGCACAGATCTCCCTCTAAGAAGAAGTTCAGATACCCCGGTATTCTACAAATTTGCGTCGAAACTCCTTGAGTAAGTAGTTATAAGCATTTATTTTAAGCATTTAAGTAAAAATTGTTGAAAAACGAAAAAAAAAATTCCACGTTTCTGCAACCTTGATTCAAATATGATTCCAGTTCATGCTTTTCTGCAATCATTTGGTTAAAATACGGTAACCGTAAAAAATTAATAACTCCAAAAAATAAGCAACGGTTCAAATTAATTTTAAAGAAATGAAAGTTGAAGCGTACGCTGAATTACTAGCGCAAAGAATCAGGGTTAATTTCTCCTTCATTTTATGATGCATGTGCTGAAGACGCGAATGTGAAAAATCCTGTTTGACAAGGTTTCTAAAGTTCAATATCAATTTAAACACCACACGTCTGCGGCATCATACTCACCCTTTTCCTTAGCTTCTTCACGCTTTATGTTATGTTAAACTGTGTCAAATTATGGTACGATAATAACCACTTTAAGAAGGTACAAATGTTACATGTAACACCTTTTTAGAAAATTCTCATGAATCATGAATTGCTTATTTCAATATTGCAGTTGGGCATTCAGCGATCTCGATGAAAGTGAAGAAGACGCTGATAATCTTTACTCCGGACGGGATGACAAGGACAGAAGTGTTTCTTCCGAAGAAGATGATGTTGAAACACTGCTCGAAGAACTTAAACAAGTAAAACCCAAGAAAGGCAAGAATCCTGGAAAACAAAAACTTTCGGGAAAGGGCAGAAGAGGTACTGTGAGAAGTCCGCCACTGCATAAGAAAAACGGTAGTAGTAAACAAACTACGCCATTTAAGGCTATTGAAACGGAATACGACGAACACATAGAAAAGGCTTCCTTGGTCGAACTTAAACAAATGCTGAACAAAATGAAAGCGGAAGAAGAGGGACTCTTTGGTTCCAAAATTTTCAAAAATCCCTTTTCCGGTTCAATTGTGTCGCTTGGAACCAATATTTTTATGAAGATGTACTGCGGATTTAGTTCAAGCAATCCTAACTGCAGTTCAGCTACTCCTTCACGCGTCGATAGAAACTATGCCTATCATCACCGATCGTGATTTCATAGCAAGCTGGAAGTCCAATCAACCAAAATATTTACCTCATATTGCTTGTTAAACCATGGTTTTAAATTCCTATGTTCGTTTTAGTTTATTACTTTTAGTTAGTATTTAATGACACTTGTACTCGGAAAGTAGGTTTTACTGGGTTCCTTTCAACTTTCCACGGTACAACGCAAACATGTTGGTTCGAATACAAATTTTCAGTTGTCATTAGGTGAACTCAACAATAATTATTTAAGAAAAGACACACTCTGTAATTCACCCAAATATGATCCATAAAACAAATTTTCATGCTCATTTGCAATATTTTGAGTAGTTCATGAAATAAAATCTTGTTGACTTGTAAAAAAAAAGTGGGAATGATATTTTTGCAATACTAAATGTGAAGACGCTAAGGCGTTATAATTACTTCCTACGCTGATGATATACTTACTCCGAATTAGTGTTGTGCATCTTTCGCACATCACAGCCAACCTTCTATTACATAATTGTATTACCAAACAACGCCTCCCTTCTTTCAATTTTAACAAAATTACAACTACCTCAAAATCTCTTCCTGAGTATAAAAAGCATGAAACTTTGACTTTGTCCTAGTTTTTTTCACTCCCAATCTTGTAATGAAGATAATTCATGTTAGTGTCTTATTAATTAGTGCTCTCCCTTCCCTGCTATTCATTGGGAATTTACCGCAGGCAGAAGGGATTTATGCATATACGCTGAAGGGCTACGTACAAGACATACGACACAATCCACGACTCCTCGTCGGAGGATGGGCTTTGAAGAAGGCAATAAAGTTAAAGAAACTCAAATTACTTTTTAAGCTTAAGAAGAAACTCAAATTAAAATTTGTTGCAAAGAAAATTCTTCTCAAGTTTCTCCTCGGTAAGTGCATTAAAATTTAATTTATTTCCAAACTTTTCGGTTGAAGTAAGAATTAATTTGATTGGAAGTTAATTAGCTGGTTTATCCATCTGTACCAACTGAACCTCTAAAGTCCTCACGTCTCCACCTTAACTTTTAGGAAGGAAAAAGAGATCAACGGATGAAATTGATCTTCCTGAACATGTCCTTCCCGAAATACATGATAACGACATTATGCCATACTTTTCCATGGCAAGTGAATTTGATACGGATGGTTGTCTTCCCAAAAGTATTTGTGAAGCCATGGCCAGAGGAAATCGAACTGATCAAATGAACATGTTCGAACGCACTGTCACTCAAGATTTGTAAGTTTCTAGCTCTATTTGAATTTACGCACCTCAAAGTGCCGCTTAAAATTTATCATATAAGATACCGGGTTATGCATTGCTCCACTTCCGATTCAATTCTCCTTCCTCCTCTCTAATTTCAAATGATAGGATGTAATGCGTTAAACATAAAGAAAACAGAGAATTTAATTTGATTGCCTAACTTTTTTTTAATTAGCAAGAGTTGATGATTAAAAAAAAAGTGGAAGCACTTCATGATTTATTCCTGAACCTTTGGGTGCTTCTGCTCATTTTCTTTAATTCGATGTGCCTAATTGGCTTTGCCGTTTAAATTGGAATTTAATTTTTAATTCTACCTGTTCAAAGACTAGTGGAGAGGCCTGAAGACACTTCATCTCCGTCCTTTGTGTACGAATATGCAGCTTATTACGGGAAAACGACCCGAGATGAAAAGGCGTGTGCCAGCCTCTTTTCCAATTGCCACGAACCCCCGCAGAGGCTCCAAAAGTTTATGGACGAAACTTTTGTTAGTGACATTTGCGAAGGGCCTGATCAATTGATTCCGCACGGAACTAACGCTCTGTCATTTTACCAAGAAGCGCAAATTGACGGCCTTGGAAGCGATAGTAGCCAATCGACCAAAGGCAAAGCCAAAACAGGAGAAATTGCCTTTCCTTTGTACTGAAACTGGGTCAATCCTCATGTACTGAACCCTGTACCTCAAATTAAATAAAATATATATAAATATATAAAGAAGCACGGTGTACGAAATTATTTATTTATTTTCGGCTAAGAATTTTTAATACTCTGTTAGGAAGGAATCACATAGAAGCAGTTATTGAAACTACTAGGTATAGAGGCGCTTTAAAATTTTATCGAAATCCTATTGCTCTTGTCTACTACTTCCTTCAAAAATGCAAATTACATCGATTCCTGCTGCAAATTATATATTGCAAATATTGCCTTATATTGCAAAAATAGCTCCAAAAAATTAAATCTTTAGTGCTGAATCAAAGATGTGGAAATTCTGAGCCCCAAGTGCAGCGCACAACTCCTTTTGTCAATTAAAGCGTGGGAAGGAGAGGAAGTGAAAGTTGACTTGAAATGGAAATTATTGTTTTGTAATGGGAATCTCCCAAATGTTTTTAAATGGCGTTATTCCTATCTCGTTTGAATGAGCCAATGTTTCTCCTATATCCGTAACCTCATTTCCTTAAATAACTGACAAGGGTTGTCATCGTCATCTCGAATTTGAAGTGTCAAATGCAAAACGGTGTCGTTGTAGTGCTCCAACTTTTGATAAGTTCAAACGCACATTTTGTTCCTAAAGAGGGATGAAATCAGTAGTCGTTTATTTGATATTTTTCATGGGTGTCGTAAGTGTCGTCTGTGACAGTGGCGACAAGTTGCTTTTGGAGGAACAGGAAACGAGCAGAAATGCAAAATTTTTAAATTTTTTGAAGCAACTATTTCAGCCTATCGCCATTCCAACAAGTGGAAAAGATTCGCAAGGGAAGTATGTAGAAGCAGGGGTGAACTATAATCAATATTTCGTCAATGCTGATCCCTACAATCAGAATCAGCTTCTTATGGCTGCGGGCACAGAGAAGGTCCCTTCGACCCTTGATGTGGCTGCCAGTGAAAATGGCGTCAAACAAGATGACTTAAGTGACAGTGGCATTAATTCAATGAACGCCCTCTTTAGTACGCTAATTGGAGATGACACCTCCTCGACCTCATCTATAATTTCAAACATCTTAAGCTTTGGAACGGGATCCATGGAGAAGGTCTTGAAGCGCGTCAATGCCTTTGACACCCTTAAATGCATTCCAAGGCTTCTTTGTCAGACGGTCGCACAACGACAACTCGATACGACGAAGCCACAGGTCACGGCAACTGTTAAACCGAGGGCTCCCGCCAAAAACCCTGCAGGTAAATACGAAGCTGACAGGGACGGAAAAACTATAAAATTTCTGGGGGTTGACACTGCCCTTGAGCAATTTATGGCGTAAGTTTACGTATAATTGATGAAATAGTTTTATTTAGTTATTATAATATCATGATATTTAACTATTTGTTTTGAATATTTTCGCTTCAAAGCTTCCTGGATTTGTTCCAGCTCAAAAACTGGTCACTATATCCGTATCTGAAGGGTGCGTATGAAGGGGCTCAGGTCAAGCGATTAGATGAATGCGCTCAACGGTTTGAGACATGTCCATTTTCAGAGCAGCAATTGGTGTATTATTTTAATAATTATAATGGCGGCTTCTTTCAAGCTTTTCGTTCGGATTGAAACCTGTCGATTCCTCTTCGGGGGTAAAAGTCACTTTTATTCGTTATTAGTTGATAAATTAAATAATTAAATAAAACGTTTAAAACCAAGACAAGGCGAACACTTTTTTTTGAATTCAAGAAAAAGTTGTCGGTACAATCCACCTTATTTATAGAAAAATAATACTCCTGTTGGATTGATTTTATTGAACAAAATGAAACGACTAAATGAATTACTAAAAGGCAAACACCCTTTACAAAGAGACGAAGTTAGTATATTAGTTATTATGGGTTTAAAAATTTTGGTGAGGGTGATTTGGTAAAACAAAATTAACTTTATAATAAATGAATCGATGCTGCAAGAGCTGAAACTATTTTAGAAGCAGGAAATTGGATTGAAGAAGCACTGCCTGTACACTATTTGACGCTTTCCAAACGACGTGGGTCTGATTGGCATTGACACCGAATTTCCGTAGTTGCGTTGACCCTGTTGATTTCGCATTTCCTCAGTTAGAAGCTTTATTAGCATTCGCATCTGGGTCCAGCGATCTCGCGCCGGGTCCGTCACTGGCGGACTGGAAATTGCAAATGGTTGATTTTCAATTCTCCCGCCTCCGCCACCCACGTAGCTCTGAAGCTCCTCATCATCTTCATAATTGTTTCTGTTTTCAATTTGTCCAAAAGTTCCACCTTCCAACTCCAAAGAGAAACTCAATTTAATAATCTAGCGATCATAAATAATACTTTCTAATACTTCTGGAGGGTGAGCCGAAGACTTGGGAATCACTTTCTCTCATGCTAAATTCAAACAGGTTCTCTAAACTTTTCCTAAGCCGAGAAAAAGTTTTTGAATTACTTGTTGCTTTGTTCTAGTTAAAATCGTTGTCGTTTCCCATGTCCCGCATCGAGCAACTAATCACACTTCCTATATCTGTTTCCGTCACTTTGGTTTTGTAACACGTAACAAACTACGCTTGGAAAACAAGGAACTTTTCTCGCTACAAAACTTTCTAAAAACTTATTTATTTGAATTGCTAATCAGCTTGGGCTCGCCAAATTTGTCAATGTAAGTTTTTAGACAAAAAAAAAGAAATGAGGGTTTATGTTTGAAATAGTTCATTATAATCAATCAAAGTATCTACGTCATTATCCTGTGCCCTAATTTAAGGAGGGTGAATTTAAAATCGAAAATTGAATGAGATATCGATCACAACAACATTAGGAAAGAAATGGTGCTAATTTTTCCCGATTGGACGATTGATTTAGTTTAGGTTTAGGAAAATTAATAGGAACTTACTTTTTGATAACAGCTTAGGGCCAACTTACCAAATTTACCATTTAAGGTGACGACACCCCAACAAAAATTCAAAACTATTTACAATTTGACAATACTTACTGCTGCAGCGTTACTAGGCTTCGCCTCGGTTGCAGTCGTTACGAAAAATAGAATGATGGAGATCCCAACACAGAGATTCTGCATGTTTGATATTTACAAATTGACAAGAAGGTGATGGATTAGTAAGTGAAAAGGAGTCTCTTCAAGAAGACTCGCGTAATTACAAATGGAGAAAATAAGTTGACGCTTTTGTTCAAATTGGTTTCAGTGAATTTTGGGAATGTCAACGGGCTGCCTCCCTTGAAGCTTTGAGGATTGAGGGCTGTGCTGGAGCGTTTTATATTCGCTCCAGTGTGGGGGATGATGCTGGAATGGACAGGCATGAGGTTCCCTTGCGCATAAACCGCTGAGGCCCACGCACCCTGTGTCCCTTGTATTCCAGGATTATTCGCTCTTCTGGAGTATCTTCGGATTCAAATACTTACGCTCACACCTTTTAATTCTTAATAATTCAACGAATGTTCTTTGAAGGTATACGGTGTCGTAGTTCGTAGGCAAATCTTCAGCTTGGCACGTCTAATGAGAACATTGTAGGATTGTATAAAGAGTGAATTGTTTGCCGATGGAATTCCACAATCTACTCTCATTTCGACAAAGGAAAAAAAAAATAACATCTAGTATAAATTGATTAGTTATTCTGAAGTGCAAACTAGGGATGGGCACGTTTCGTTTCCAGAAACGAAAGGAAGCCCGTTTCCGTTTCGTTTCCGTTTCGAATTTGGAAACGGACCGTTTCCTTTTAGGAGGAAACGGGGAAACGGTAAGGATTTTTTTTATTAAATGGGAGGAGGAAATAGGCTGAAAAAAGTAAAATTCTACCTCAAACTATTGTTGAAATTATGTATTGAATATTTTGCTTCATACATGATTTCAAATACTGCCTTTTTCATGCATATTCATTCATTTTGTGATAAAATCTCTAAACATACCTCATGCAATTCAAAATTGGCTAATTTCTTAAAAGAAACAGTAAAAACGCTTTCTAAGGGCCTTTCCCCACCGACACGCAACTCGCAACTTTCTGCTCGAATTCCGTTGTGTTGCGTGAAAATCACGTCTACACCAAACACATCTTTTCT
>VYYI01000458.1:0-31203 GCA_021029175.1 Bilobella aurantiaca
GTGAAAGAATCAATATCCGGGCTTCCGGTGGATTCAACCGTTTTTTTTGTTAAGTAAAAGTTAAATTATGAACCTCGAGAATACCTGTGGTGTTCTAGAAAACCATACTGAATTCACCTCCTAGGAAGTTCTGAACCAGTTGTTAGACACGTGTAACACTAACAACTTTTTAATTTCTGTAAATTGTATTTTGTTGTGCAGATTGCCTGGAGGTAACATAAGTGGAATAAAGATTGAAGTGGAAACAAGTGGTTAACCTCGAAGTCGTTTGAGGTTTTTGTTCATAATTTTGGAAAAGCGTTGATTAATGTCACATAAATTTTGAGTTCTATTGCCCTACTTGAGGGATGAGCCAGATTAATATGACTTTCTCCGGTAGGCAACCATGCGGATAAGGAGATAGAGTGGGGCATTTAGGCTGAATGAGCATTATTCCAACTTTATCACTTCATCAAGAGAGACAGAGGGGGTTTGAATGTGGAAATTACGTGGGCTTAAGTTGAGTCAAGGCAGGAGCCCATTAGGAGGACTTAGGGAATCAAAGGGCTCTGGGATGAGCCCACTAACCCTTAAATCTAAACCCGTGGAGCCCTGACCCACTGGCTCCCAAGCCACCCGCCACTCCAAACTTGGGAGGCGGAGGTGGGCTGAGCTGGATCTGATCAAGGGCTCATTTTAATTTCACACTTGACTCTGCCCCGCTCCTTGGAGACGAGTAATAGGCCCTTCTTCGTGGCCCTTTGAATTTGGGTTAGATGAATTGATTCTCGGGCTCCTTCCAGTGCACCGCCCTGGCCTTGGCGGAAGGAAGTCCCATAAAACATTAGACTGGAATTTATGGGCGTTGAAGTGAATAAATCTTGCAGTAATGGACGAGTTTTGGGACTTTATATTAGCGGCTCTTTAGCACATTCGGAGCCTACTCCCTTCACCACGACTCCATTTTCTTTTCTAAGGCCCTATCACACACCCTTTTACAATCAGTTCCTCGCGATGCTTACAACTATATCTTGGCTTCCGCTTCCGCTTGCGAATCTCCTCTAGGTCAAGGTCAATTCTGCTTTCCAGAAATTGGCACTTGGGCGGAAAACTTCTGCAACAAATTGTTGTAGTAGTGGTAAAAGTTGTTGCGTAGAAAACAAAATTTAGATAAGAAAAATAGAAGTCTCCTCAGCTGAATCGCTGAATGAAATTCAAGTGTTATTAAATGAAAAATATTGTGAACAACTCAATTATTATAAGTTGATCAATTCCAGCTAAGGAAATCGTTCGGTGAGAATATAATGAATTGTGGAGATAAGCATCGTAAGAGACTAGCAGGGATCTGATGTCTGTTTTTTTTAGCAATGGTAATGTTTTCTGATCAGCGTTCAACGCTGTTGAGTATCGTGGTACTGGAATCATAAAATGATAACTTCATACTCGAAAGGCGTTGTCTCTGTTTTTGGTGAAAGTTTGAATGAAAGTAGGTTAAACTATTCGAATGGAATTTATTGGAAAAGTATGCGTATGTATCCTTGGGAGGATTGTCCTTTTACCCTCCAAGTATTTTCAATTAGGGATGGAATGACGCTGCTTTCTCAGAACAGGAAAATACCGAGATCATATTCGCCGCGGCGGCGGTATCAGCCATGAAACTTTTGTTTGTATTTTCATTATCTTCAGCATTCTTTATTTTATTTTTTACTTTTCCTTTCTGGGATACCTTTAGCGTCTTCTAAAGAATTGGTATTAAGTTACTACTAGAAAAAAAAACTTTCTTCCTCTATTGTGCTGTTTCTCTCATAATTAATTCAATTTTGACATTTCGTTTCGAAGGAGAGAGGTCAAAGTTTAGCAGCTCTTTCATTGAAAGAAACGTGAAACCGTTGCACTTTTTAAATGAACACACATTGTTATTGTATTCGGCTATTTACTTATGACCTGGAAGAAATTGACTACAGAATAAATCGCACAGTTTCAATTATTATTTTAATTGTCAAATAATTCGTTTTCCCAAACACTAAATTGTTTTCCGAACATGGTTTAATATAACTTAACTAAAACTTCACAGTTAAATAAAGCTGGGCAACAATTGAAAATGAATTTTAATATCGTATTAAAAAAATGTACGGCAGCAATTTCATATTTGTTTTTCATAAAGAAAATTTGTGCATTTTTTAAGCAAGTAGAAAAGCTTGGAAGTTCTTCACATGACTTAAACGATCGACGTTTTAAGCCTTTTATAGTTGCCATTACCTTCGTTTTGGACCGTGAATCATTCATTCGTATTTCGCTGACGTATTGATTCCGTATTGACATGATATGACCTACCTAATAGTTTCTGTCCTCTCATGTATGTCAAACCGTCGTCAGTGGAGCCGCAGAAATTAGATTTGGATTCTTCGCCATCATCATGAAAAAAATTGGGCCTATCATCCAGTAAGAAAGGGAAGGAAACTGAAATACAAAATCCAGAAGCCAAATTCAGTTCAGTCGACAGGTTTTAGATGTTGTTGGAATATAAATCAGTTGGATAGGGCTTACTGGCATTATCCCATCCTACATCTCTATAAAAACCCAACAAAGCGTGGAAAATTGAGACATGCTACGTTGTATTTACGTTTGTACTGGCAGTTTAAAGTTATGATTTGGCCCTAATAATCCAGAGCACTATTTGAAAAGATAACAAAATTATTGAAATATTGCATTAAGATGGGGTTCAGCGCTTTCAAAAATTTCGAGTGATGATAATGCATTTTAAATGGGAAAATTAAAAATTTTTGCGAAAGGGTATACCGAAGCGTACATTAAGTCTACAAGTCACCACAATACCTCAAATGAAAGAAGAAGAGGTTTGGTTGACATAATTGCAAAAAAAAAGAAGTTAATCATAACTACCGATTTTTTGGAAACAACATTTTAAACCTGAATAATATATCAATTAAAACTAAAAAATGAAAATATTTTCAACCACCGGACTAGGAAATTTACTGAACTTTTTCGATTTTCACCATAATTTTAGCTGGACCACAAGAGATAAACCGACTAGTAAAAAAACGATAGTTCTCGAAATGTAGACAGTTGATAGCCAGCACACTATTTTATGTACACACAGAAGAGTACTGGGTGGTTTATGGAAACCATTTATAAAGTTAAGAAATGTTGTATATATTGAACTTTGTCCATCTAAATGCCCTTAAGCTTCATGTAAACACACTTTTCTTATGTTAAGTGATCTTAAGCTTATTAAATTAAAATGAGATGATTTAAATTCACTAATTAAGAATATAAATCCCCTCGAGATTTGATAGAAGCAAGAATTGGATGTATAAAGTATTTTATTTAATTTCTTCAGGATTTTCAATTTTCAATAGGAATGGATTGAGTCAAATGCGGAATATTTTATTTAATTGCTCTTTCTCATTGCATTTTTTCAATGTTTCAGTATTCCGTATCTTCCTCATCTTCCTTCTAAATGACAAGCGTAGGAATTATGCGTGAAGGGGAGTTTAGCCGTTAGTTTGAAAGATTGAACAAGCTTAGTTATTTTGTAAGAAGAAAGTTGTGGGAGTAAGGTTGGTAGTTTGCCTGGACAGAAGCCAAAGTGGCTTGATTAGATTGAGCCTCCAATTAGTTATTCTTCCTTTTCCTTGGTCTTGAGGTGAGGTTTTCCTACTCTGGGATTAATGAGACTTTTTCTTAAATTAAGACACAAATACAAAATCCTGTTGATGTGGTTGGTTGGGAGGAAGCGAAGTCTGGGATTAAGTTTGGTTTCCAAAGGTTTCCAGAGATTTCTTGGCCTCAGACGAAAATAGGCAAGGAAGGGGAGGTGGGCGCTTTGAACTAAACTAATATTGGTTTCTGCTCCTAACTGCCTGTTTGTGCTCAAAAGAACTAAGGAGTTGGGCGATCAAAGTGAGGCCCTTGCTAATCTTCACAAATCTGATTTAGGAGAGCCCTTTAATTCCATGAACTTTCTAATTCCTGAATGAAGTGGAAAGAAAGTCAAGGAGTGTGAGTCCTTAGAAATGTTGAAAACGTCCATTAGGTAAATTAGAATTCGAGTCGGATGTGTCCAGTTGGCTGCATGAATCTTTTTAGTTTCAGTGGAGTGGAATAAATCTTAATGCTTGTGACATAGTACGTAATCAGACGAATAAGCTAGAATATGGATTCATGTGTAATTAGAAAGAAGTCTAGATCCAAAAATTCCCTCTCTAATTTGAAACTATTTTCGAATGTATGGAACCTGGGCAGAGTACTGTGTATAAAATTTTGCAAATATTGTGGTTTAGAATAAAAGTTTAGAAAATTATCGATTTTAAATTAGGGCGAAAATAAGTTACAAAAATCATGGGGGTCTTTTCAGCGTGTTCTGCGTCACTCACAATTCACAAATTAAATTTTTCTCCAACGATCACGTGACACAATCACATAGTATTAAAAAGTAGTACTATTTAGTGTATTTTGAAAATCTATTAAATTTTCAAGTTTGACGAAAAGATTAGTATTTGATTTTAAAAAAAGTGAAATAAAATATCGTTTTGTATTCTAAATAAATATTCAATGCAGGTAAAATGATTCGCCTCTAATTTTATTCCCAATTTTTATTGGAAAATGTCACTATTTCGAACTAGACAAATAGGTATAGAAATATGAGAGATTGATTTAGTTTAGGTTGATTTATTCGACTAAAACCGGGCTTATTACTCCATAATGGAGAATGCGCGTATGCGTTTTGGAGAAGTGCTGCTTCCATAAAATGAAGCAGTATGTTTGAAATTGAAGGAAACACTTTGCATCTACTTCCATAGCGCATTTTAATCCAAAGGAATTTCCATTTAGTGCAATTGGATTTGAAGTTTGGGATTATGCCCTGTCGCAGTTTGAGCTCAGCAGGGCGTGTAATTGGGCAAAAATGGAAATGAAGGGCATATAAGATGTTGACCTCATTCTGGGACACTCTGGGAAAATGTCCCAAGTGAGAGGCTTGGAGCAACCAACCGCAAGGGGCCCAAGTCCATGTCCTTTCACGGCAGAGTGAAAGTAAGAAGATAACCTTCCGTTTAAGCCTTACAATTTCTGTATTTAACTCAATGGAAAATTAACCGGGCGACGTATATGCTGCTCGTCTTCCAAGCTTCGCGCCCAGTCTTCATTTCCATACTTGATTCTCCTGTTTATTGAAGGGGAAGGAGGAGGGATGGTCTCGAGCTTTCACTCCTAATTCTTTTGTCTTCATTCCGCCGTGTCTGTCAAATACTATTATTCTCTATTCCGCAAATTTCTAAGGTCACGTCCTTGGAAATATTATCGAGAAACTGTCTCTTACAAGAAAAGAAGGCTTTTCTGAGGTCGCTGCTTATCTAAGTCAAAATAAGACCTTTCTCCTAGAAAGAGACCTTCCCAAACGGCACATTTTCGTGTGGTGAAATCTTTCTCATATCACACAAAGTTGTGCGTGCATTTGGGTATTCCTATTCTTGTAGAAATTCTATCACGAGCGTCAACAAATAACTAACAAAACAATAACTGCGCTTTTGTTTATTCCGTGCAGAGTGAAAATTGGAGAAAGTCTCCAAGCGTGCTGGAAGAGGCTGAAGTCTGGAAAGAAGATCTTTTGAGTGAATTCAAGAGGGAAAGGGTACTTTTCTCCTACACTTTGTTTCTAATTAGTTCTTTGTCTTTGTAAAGGACAAGTTGGAAGTTTCTTCTTATCCTTAACTGTTCTTTTCCGAGGAGGAGAATGGGCCCTTTAGAAAAGGACTCCTTGATTTAAATAAGGCTTGGGCAGGGTTCAACTGATTTCTTGGCGCTGATCTTCCTTTCCTCTGTCTCATCCGAACCAATTCCTTTTGTTCCTGCTTAAGGAGGCAGGAGGCCCTGACTTCCTGCTGGGTCGAGATGGAACAGTAATTCCCGAGTGTGCGGTTGGACTTGCGAAGAGACAGAGAAAGTCTTCAAGTGAATAATGCTTAGAAAATGATTTAGAGATGTGACGCTCTACTTTCCAAACACAAAATCAAATCCAAAATCTATTCCCTTTTTTTAAATGAGGCTTTTGATCTTCAATTTTGGATTTAATATCCCCTCGAGAAGAATTATCTCAGAATTCAATCACAGCTGGGACTCCGTCTGATATGAGATGCCATGGGATTTGCACTCTCAAACCGGAAGTGAAAGTCGGAGAGTATGGTAGAGAGGTTTACTTACCATAAAATGGTAGTAATACTTAAAAATGCCAAAGTGCCCTGAATGATCATTGAGCGTCCTAAGGTAAGCTAGAGGTACTAATGAACTTTCCGGAAAGAATATTCCGGAAGTAATGGAAAAACAAATATGGAAGCTGATTGAAATTTTTGAAAAAAAAAAATTCTGTATAGAGTATAGAGGTTCTGCGTCACATGTGTTCTAGGAATTGCAGTGAAACTATTCTTAGAAGTCGGAGAATTGGCGTTGATGTTTGGCCATTCGACTTCTCTATTAAGATTGATTAACCTGACAGTGTCTGTCCAGGCTTGGCTGACACACTCAGGTGCTGCGGCAGTGTTCGATAAATACAAAGAAAGGTTTCCTTTGTCAGATGAGAGACAATGGGATTGACAATTGGGAGACAAGGTAAAGACAAGGCACGACTTTCTCTTGTCTCCTGTTTAGATAAAGGAGAGCTCTCACGTAGCTAAGGCTACACAGGTTCTTCCGGTTTTAAGCTTTAAAGAACGCAAGCGCAGACATGCTCGATTTCCACTTTCGAAACACTTTGTGTTTAAAAGTCAAATTTAGTTGTTGATAAATAATCAGCATACAGCCGTGGGTTTTAGTGAATACTCACAATTTAGAATTGTAGCGCCTACAAAAGTATAATTTATGCTGCCTTACTGGAAAATAAACAAAATAATAATCGTCTCGCGTAATGATTTTTGTTGTTTTACATTTTGTACTGCTTTGTTGCTGAAGACTATTAAGCGTCAGTCGTCTGTAAAAGAGAGAACGTTTGGGGGAATGACTCCCAGATGATTCTTCCAAAAGACAGATTTGACACGTTTGGAGAAAGGAAAAGAGAAAGCCTCATCTTTTCATCATGTCTCCTCAGAATCTGGGAATCTGATGAAGATAATGTTGGTAGTCAGAGCGTAGCAAATGGAGCATTTTTTTTTCTTGGTGAAAGTGGCTTTGCAAAGTTAGTCTTTCCGGTCCTTGAGGAGTTGGGCGAAGGCTCTTGAAGTGTGTCTCTTATTGATTTCGATTATTTTTCTGACTCTGTCTCTCTTTTTCAGGTTGATAAAATTGTGTCGGACTTATCGGTCTTTGTTGACTCGTCGGATCTGAACTCACTCCGGGAATTGTGGAGTTATCTTGAAGGAAAGTTTTTTTCCCGCATTCCACCTTCACACAATGCCGGTAAGTTGGAGGTGAATTTCCCAGTTTTTTTCACTTCTCCAAGTTTTCCTAGCCTCCAGAGAGGTGATGCCTGGAAAGGGAAAGAGTGGCAAGGAAATTGTTATGATGCTGAGCGCAGTAGGAGTGAAGACCGCCAGAAACTCATTTAAACAAAAAAAAAACGAAAAAAGGAAGTTGGGCTTTCGTTTCCCACCTTTCTCATTTTTCTCCTGGAGAAAGTTGAGGTTGGTGACAGTTTTCCTTTGACAGGAAGTCTCAGCAGACGGGTCCTTTTTGGACTTATCACGAGGCGGAGGTTGGCAGAAAAAATCAAGAACGAGCCCCCTGGCAGTTGAAGCCCTTCAGAATCAAATTTTGAGCGGGATTTTGGATCGCTTTTGTGAGAGAGCTCCATGGGCCGGGAGGTTCGGTAGCATGTGCCCAGCTCTTGGAAGGGATGATGGAGTAATGAATTCCTTGTGAATGTCCTTCGAGATCCAATGAAATGGTCATTTTCTTTATCTCCTGCGGGAGACGGAAGAGCTGAGTCATCACTTTCTCCAGCCTCTCCAGGATCGGGAAGTGATGACGTCCGGAATGATGAAACCCTTTCAAATTTACATCTCAATCACCCGCCTAGCCTTACCAAAAATGCTTCGGCATACTGCTAGCCTTCGGAAAAAGATCAGAATTTTGAGAGGCTAAAGACTCGGCTGGATTATTGAATTCCAGTTGTCGAGAATTCGGTTTTTATTGCCTCTTCCAGAAGATGAAAGGGACTCAAGGCTTTAGAAACGGTAAAATAAAGAAGCTATAACTCCTGGAAACATTTCTTTACCCTTGGCCAAATCTAGGCAAAATCAAATCGGACATTGATCAAAACTCGACCTTTACTGGAAATAATACGATTGAACTCAGGTCTCTAGATCCAGGGTTACGATTTTGCTAGTAGTTGCTACTTTTAGGAATATGTAGACCGTACATTTATGCGGAAGACGGGCAAAACTGAATTTCTTCGTTTACGTTAAATATTTACCTGACTAGAATTGCTAATTTAATCATCTACTTAATACCTATTCGATATTTTTATGGCCCTACTTCGCCCTATTTGCTGTGTATGCATAAAAATCGTCAAAAACTCTCTTCCATCTTTACTCCACTCCCAGCTACCATAGATGGGCGTCCAAAACAGAAAAATTTACTTTTCCTTGAAAATTGAAATCTGGCTGAGCAGCAGCGCTCCTTTAGAGTTAATATGCTGACGATTAGCCAAACAAGCCCGTCCTAGGGCAGAGGGGGTTCCAGAAATTAAATCAAGGGAGGGGTTTGTTGATTAATAAATGTTGGAAATGGAGCGAAAGCGCTAAATGGCTTGACGTTACTTTTTTTAATTGGAGTAATCGAGAGTAATGCTTTGGACTTAAGAGTAATATTTATCCACAAGTGACGCTGGAGTGATTCTGGAAACTTAAATAGAATTGCCACTCTCTGAACCTGTTGCGCATACAAAGTATTTGGTAAAAACCAAAACTAATTAAAAAGTTATCCGAGTCGGAATATATTGGAGTTGGAGTTTAAGTTCAAAGGAAATTCAGACGGTTACTGTTAGAACGGTTAGAAAATGAAGGCACTGTGGTTAAATCTGATAAAAAAAGGAAAGTTGAAACGAAGGACAACGAATGAAGTTTTAGGGTGATTTTAATTAGAGGGTCTGGGCGGATGAGGTAATTTCCCATTCGCCTTAATTTCTTTCTTGCCACTTCCCCGTCGAAAAGCCATGAATAAAAGATTTCTTTTTGCTATTCAGTATTGGAATTTCCCAAAAATACAAAAATATAAGCAAGGTCAGGTCTCTGTTTCTTCATCATTTTATTTTTATTTTAGTGGTAAAGAAGTACGAGTTTGGTCTATTCAAATTTTACCTCGTCGAAGCCTCGCGTGCCAATCGGAAGGACAAAGTATCAGAATTCTTTGAGAAAATGTCTCCAGAGTTACTTCCATTTCCAGATTGGAAGGAATGGTTCCGTAAGTTTTAGTCTTAACCTTTTCCATTTCCTTCATCTATACGTATGCATGTTATTCATGAAAGTACTTTTGCTCTGCGACATTTTTTGGATGGATTTGAATTGATAGTGCACTTGTAGTTTTTTTTATATGGAAAGAACCATAATGGAACTAAAAGCTTCCACGATTCGATTTCCCATAGATGTGACGACATTCAAGAGTCTCCTCTGAAAATTATGGCTATTTCATTTTGATATCGCGATGGATTGCATGTGACATGAGGCAGTATTAATAGGAATAGGAACCGAAGCTCCCAAATGGAACCACCTCGTGACCCGTACCCACAATATTCAAGAAAAACTTTTTTTTCTGGAGTTATTGAAAATTGATTAGTTTTGTAGAGACGCTTTTATGTGGCTAAATGGCTTTAGTTTCAAGACGTGTACTATAGTACACTTAGGTTACGCAAATAGTTATGAAATACGTCGCCAAGGAATGTATGGGCTACATAAGGCTTTCGTGCTTTGGCTTGTGTCGTGCAGAAGTTTAGCAAATTTCAGCGAAATTAAGAATTGAAAGGGAGCTGCTTTCCAGGGTTTCGGGTTGAATTAAAAAGAATTGCACATGCTTTTGAAAATTGACCTTGTAAAAGAATTTGAATGGAACGAAAGTTGCGTTGGCTTTGAAGAATTGTCGGAGAGGCTTCGAGGTCTGAAGGGAGAATGGGAGAAATTCCACGAGAAGAGAAAGTCATTTCCCTGCCTTTTGCTCAATGTCTCACTTTTGAAGTCTTTATCGTCATTTTATTAGGATCGTATCCTCCCCGGAGACCATTCAAAAAGTCCCAATGTCATTCGTCATCCGCTGCGGCTTCCCTCGGCCCAAGCAGAGAGATTGAGGTGTCTCGTCCTTTGACTTCTTTTTTATATCTCCGACTCGGAATCAGATTATTTGATTTGGTAGCGGACGATGAATGGGCACTGGTCAGAGAGGGAGATTTGAAAGGGACGGAAGAAAGGACTTGTAGAATTCCAAACATTTTTGTCTCCCAGGGCTTTCTCCGCTTCGACCACTTGAACAAAGGGCTTTTGATTTAGAATAGGGCCCTTTTGTTCAATTTTGTAAATGAGAAATTCGCCTGAGGATGTTCGAGAGAGGTTGGTTGAAAATTGGAGTTCAGGATTCCATTGGTGGAGATAAGTTTTGAAAAAGAGAAAGTTTTGCATGAATACTTGGATTTGGGCACGATCTAAAAGGGAAGTTTTGTGTCCGCTTTTAGAACAAAATGAACGGATTTCAGCTCCCACCTCATAAAGATGGATTGAAGCACATCTTAAAATGCTGGAGCAGCACTGCTGCTCTAAGCACTTTAGTTGTACGGGAGCCGTGGGGCACGGCGAACAAATTGCGTTGAACGCTGAGACCGGTCATGGGTCAGCATCTTTAATGGTTTCCTTCTAAACTGCATTTAATAAACTAGAGGATGGAAGGTCCGTACTTTACGGTTCCATCCTGTTGCACAACTACGCAATTTTAGTAAGAAAAAAAGCTGTGAGTTACAGTGTAAGTTGTCGACCAATAGAAAACTAGGTCAGCCTCTGAAGGGACTTTTTTTTTGCTTAAGATGGTACTTTTCAGAATAATATGGACTTACCTACTCTCCTCATCTACAGTTAAACTATTCAATTGAGTGAGGTAGTGAAAGTCCTCGAGTTGCCTTGGTTGGAATTGGCTGGATTGTAGGAAAAGTAGATCTACATAATAAATCAGAGGAAATTTTGAAGACTGCTGACTCAACTTTTAGTTGACTTTCTCCCAAAGTCTATTCAGAAACTTTTTATATCCAATATTCATTTCTATGTCACAAGAGCCAGAACCACTTTCTGTTTTGGGACGCTGCCTTGTCATTTGAGATGAGTTTCATTCAACTTGCAAGGATTTAGTGAAGGCTTTGATGGTGAAATAAATATTTTAAGAGTAATTACATTTTCAACCCCATTTTGGATCAACATGGAGTATATTTGGGTCACTGAAAAACTGAAAATTGTCGTTGCTTAGAAATATTTAATCATACACAAAAAAGTTAACGAAAAAAGTTAGTCTAATAAGTTTTGTCGAGTTGTGAGATTACTTGTTTCACTTTGTTTATTTTGTTGTTCAATACTGTATAAGCTCGTAGCTTTCTCATCTGCAAAAGTATGTCTTGAATGCTCGTATTTTTTTTTAGTATTATCTTTTAAATACCAGAAAAAACTACTTGTAAAGATTCTTGTTTCTAAAATGACTTGATGATTTGAGTTACTAGGACTAATGTTTTCTTTGTATCTTTCTAGTGCTTACCCATGTAAAGAGCCTCGAGGAACATGCTCCGTTCTGCATGTATTCGAGCCGAAGTTACCGTGAAGCCTTTTTTGTGTCCATTCGAAACTTCCTGAACGTAATTTACCACCGGACGTGGACAGTGGCCGAAGTTTGTCCCAAGAACCAGTACGCTGTCGAGATTATGGACGACTTTTTCTCCATTGCCCAACCCAAGTAGTCAATCAGTAAAAGGAACTCCGCAGTGTTTCACGTAGTTTTCTACTTTCCACAATAGTTTGCACCCCAGCGTAACTACGTTACGCCTTCTCAATTTCTTTTTCGTGACGTAACGCCTTGGAACAGGGGCACGACCTTTTCTTTCCCTTTCTTTTTCTTTATAAGATTAAGGCGAGTTTTTGGAGATGGAGTGAATTTGAAAAGTTTTAATAGGATAATGCCATGCTCAACTTCTTTCCATTCACTGCCTCCTTACCTCCTACACACATTCCCCTCCTCTGCCACTTTTTTATTGTTTTCGGATTTGATAAAAGAAAAATGCACAGCAGAGTCAGGAGCCCTTAACTTTTACAATTTGAGGGTTTTCGGTGTCTAAGAACGTGAGGTGCTTTGTGAGCGATTTGAGAGAAAGCAGGAGAAAGGATTTCAAGACGCGACAAGGAGAGGAGGCTCCTCTGATTGGCCAGATTCTGTGGAAGACTTTGTTAGAGAAGTCGTAGATGATAGAAAGCGTTGTTTTTTCTTCTGGAAATAAATGCAAAAGTTTTCTCTGATTTCCTCTCCGTCTTTACAAGGCTCTTCACATTTTCTTGACCGGTGAAAGTCTATTTATTGGGTTCTTGAAGGATAATAACAGTGGGGAAGTGGGTCAGAAAAGTTTGTCAACACCATGTAGAGCACACTTTGGTTCGCCCAAGGACTTTTCCTTGTGTAATGAGGAAAAGACTCATAACTTTCACGACACTTTCCCTTTTTTCGCCAAAGCTCTTTCTTATTTCAGTTAGTAGTTTTTGGGGACTATCGAAAGGAGAGTTGGTGAAATAAATCCAAGGGAATTGAATTGAGTTTTATGCCCTAAGAAATGTCTCGTCTTGGAAACTGCCGCCCATTGCATTTCCCCTGGATGAAGGAGGAGGCCTCCAAACTTTTCTATGTCCTTTTCTAGTGTCTATGTCCTCGAGACGACATGAAGAGGACCAGGCGACAAAGTTTTTAGAGAGTTTTGGACCTTGTGAGAGACAATTGATGAGGGCTAAGTGGATCTTTTGGAGCTCAGTGCGGCAGCCATTTCCTCTACTAAGGCTCCCGAACCTAAGGGAATTTTGTCTAGTGGCCCAATCTCACTCACACAAACGACTCTTATATGATCTCCAATTCAAAAGTCAGGCAACTTTCACTTTCAAGTACTTCGAGGGTAGGGAAAGTTGGGCTGAGGACAGGAAGGGCTCTTCTAGTGTTTGGGATAATGAGAGTGAAAGTATAATCGTATTATGAGGCCCAAAGAGCTCGAATGGACTTAAATTCCGATGGGAGACGCTGGAACAAACTCCTAATTCAATTTTTTAGTAGTTATAAGTTCAAAACGAAAACAAAGGGGAAATGAAAATTTGGTTCTGGTGAGGTTGGTCGGAACACAGCGTCTCCCAGCCCTTGACGGAATTAGAAATGAGCGAGAATGGGATTTGCATTTAAATTGATTTTTGGTCTTTAGTAGTGGTTGGGTAGTTTGAAGATAATGAACTGGCCAGGAGCCAGCACAACTTCCACCAACTTTTCCCAAACGACTTTCACTTCCGCTTTTGGCGGGAAAGTCACAATGATATGGAAAGTAAAGCTTATGGACTTTCTCCAAGATTGCCTCCACCATCATAAGGCCTTTGAATTAGTTGTTGGCAGTTTAATTACCTAGATTACAATCACCTTCCTCCATCATGGATCCCAGAGGTGTACATCCGGTTTTGCAATTGACTTAAATTTATTCAAGGACCGTGCGTGATTGTATTGAAAAAATAAACGTTTATATTTCTTTCGTTGGAACTGCATAGCTCTTAAATGCAAGACTAAACGGTGGACTCTCTTTTCGACAAAAAAAAAACTGCTTGACAAGGAAGGATTTATAAGACTTCGCTCTTCTTTTCCATTATATTCATAATACGTTCACGCGAAACTTTTTCCATGAAAAGCGTCAAGAAGTTTTCTAAGCTAAATTGGAGCTATAACGGCAGTGCTCTATTTGCCTTACGCTCTTTAATTGCCGTCCTTTGTCAGAATTGACATTTTCGTTGTTGACGTTCATTTTCAAAGTCGGCTAGTAATGAACTTCGCTTCAGAACTTACGGACATTGTAGAATTTAACTTTGAGTCATAAGAAAATGTTGAAGTTATGTTTTTTGGCTGCGTAAGGAAATTCGAGGGAAGTAAAGTGATAGTAAGTTAATGGGTTTAATTTTCGCATCGACTGCTTAAAACCCATGCATGCCACCGCACCGTGGCACTCCAACTTCCATTCGGCCCCAATTCGGCTCCATGCACACTTCACTTCCACGACACATCGCTTTGTCTCCGCATTACGTTTTTTGGCTGCGTAAGGAAATTCGAGGGAAGTAAAGTGATAGTAAGTTAATGGGTTTAATTTTCGCATCGACTGCTTAAAAATTCATTGGAGACACTTTGACCTTTGACACACCTTTTGGTTTTTTATTCTTGAGAGGTCGTGGATTGAAATTGTCTGTCAAAGTTGACATTTATTCAATTTAGCAGACTTCATTTCTTATGCTCTATTGAGGTGTTGAGTTGGGAATTAGGTTCATCTAGTCAGGATACCCTCTTCGCGGACTCAAACTACGCCTTGCGGGACCCCGCCCATGCATGCCACCGCACCGTGGCACTCCAACTTCCATTCGGCCCCAATTCGGCTCCATGCACACTTCACTTCCACGACACATCGCTTTGTCTCCGCATTACGTCGGATCCTCCCTCCTGCTGGAATTCTTGCTCGTGGAGGGAAGTGGGTGGGGATTGGATGAGGCAATGGAGATCCGTGGTCCGTTCTCGGAGTCTCCATTGCTGGGATTGAGAGCCTTGCAACGGCGGCAGAAGACAGAGTTGAGCACGCCTTTGAACGCTTCGCGAAAGTCACGGTTAAAGTACTGTAAGGAGAGCAAAAAAAAAACACAAAAAATTAAGTGAGTAACAATTTTATTTCTAAACGTTCTTTTGTTGGAACTCACGGCGTATATTATTGGGTTGAGGCTACTGTTTGTGTAGCCAATCCAAAAGACGAGAACGACGACCCAGTCAGGCGTGGGGCAGCGCTTCTCTCCGCAAAGGGTACTTACGACGTACCAAGTAAAAAATGGAAGCCAGCAGAGAATGAAGACGCCCATTATGATTCCCAGCGTTCGAGCGGCCTTGTGCTCCCGTTTCATGCTCTGCACTGTAACGGGGGAACCAACTATTAACAAAATCCAAATCTTAATACAAAGAGTGCAGTTAAGAAACCCAAGCAGCGGGCGGGTTAAAGCGTCTATTTCAAATCATATTTAAAAAATACATATTTATTTATAGATCCAAGTCAATTTCTGGGAGGAAATGAATGAACCGTTGACCGGATCTATCCGATATGCTCGTAAGTCGTAAGTGTTTTGTATAGGGGAAAGGAAGCGATTTTGACGCAGGGGTGGATAATTACGCCTTCCCCTCCCCCACACCTACTTATTGAAATAGATTCCTGGAATCGGAAAACCCGGACAAAGGACGATACTGTAATTATGTCCCTTTCAGAAGGCAAGGTTACACTTCAAATGTAACCAACACTCATTATTTTCGTATTCCGCAGGGCCATTCTACCTATTCGGGGAAAGGAAGCCTTGGAGAAAGTGAAAATGAAATTCAATGACGTTTTAGGTGCTTCAATTTAAATTAGAACACGGTTAGAGTGGAGACGCTAAACAAAAGCGGAATCGTATCGAGAACATTTGCTACTTGGAAACCTGGTTTCCAGACGGATTTTTAACTTGGATTATTTGGTTCTTTGCTTTTTCGCTTTAAGTGTTTATCTGCAAGATATGTAGTAGGGGTGTAATGTTACGTTCCGTTTCCAGGGAACAGTAACGGAACGGAACAGTGGTTAGCTTGGAACATGAACGAAACATAAATTTCAGTAGGAAACAGGAATCGAACAGAAATGAAACGGAACCGGCACAGAGTTTCTAATTTTTCCATTATCATAGTTGTTAAATTTTTAAATCTATCGTTGTTCTCAACAATACATGCGTTTATTATGGTATAAACGATGCGATGCCTTGTTAGTAAAGGGTATTACCATTGATGCGGGGCATCACAGCGGTTTGCATTGTACTAATTTCACATGAAAAATATGCTTAAATTTACTAATTTTAACTAGACGGCAATATTAAAGTTAAGTTAATAATTATACAAATACAACTACATTATTGTATATGTATTAACATTAATATTATATTGTTCATGTAAATATCATTAACTGAAATTGTTGAATTGGGTACGTTACCTCATGCTTATACTGTTTGAGTATTACCGCATGGGATAAAATTACAAGCTATAATCATAAAAGTTGAACAAGAAAATAATATTTCGTTTCAATTTATTCCTTGTTTAGATCAAATCAAATATCTTTTCTGAGCGATTTTCTGTTCCCGTTCCGTTCCGAATATGGAACAGAAAATATGTGTCTTGAAAATACGGAACAAGAAAAACAGAATAAGCTCTGTTCCGTTTCTAGGAACCGAAACATTCACACCCGTAATGGGTAGTAAACAGTGATTGTGCTGCTCGATACAATAAAGAACCTTGGCAGAACGGCTTTTATAAATCTACCGTGGAGAGCTTCTAAGAATTGCATTCTTTCGTTTCACTTCTTCAATTTTTTGGTATTCTGGCTATTTTTTGACATGCTTTGTCAGGAACTAAAACGGAAAGGCTTCTGAATGCTCTTCTAAACTTTCACCAAAGAAAAGTGCCTCAGCAGGAAAGCCCTCCAAGCGTGACTTTGGAATGCATTTCTAAACAAAAGTGAGAAGGATACCAATCTGAAACCCTTGACTTCCAACAAAAGCTTTATGCCACATATCCGCAAATGGAGTGGTCGTAGAAGTACGTTTACGTACAAGTAACTTTGTTCCTTGACCGCCGCACAACGACGGCTTAATACGGATTCCATTCACAAACATGAAACACACATCATCCAACTCCAGAAACCCAATTTTCATCTCGACCGAGTACCGAACTAAGAATTCAAAACTTTAGAACGAGGGCGTATTTCAGACCTGTTTCACACACGATGGAGCCCCGAGAGAAGCTATGATTTTTCGAATGATTATTAATTAAAACTACTTAGATAGGATGTCTTGCAACATGTAGCCGCAGTATTGCGGCATCACTGACACCCATGTTTTCCAAACAATCCTCCCTTTATTTGCCCTTAGGACTCCTATCCGCTAATCACTATTTCTCACATTTCGCAACCACAACTTCCTTAAAGCGAATTTTTTTAGCTAATTAAAAGCACACCGTGAACGTCAACTTTCCTACATTTTGTTTGTGCTTTTAGTTAAGGCGGGGCGTAATCATTAGCAAGCAAAAATTTTATTGACGTCCGTTATGTTGAAACTGTTACAACAGCGAAATAACTCCTTAACTTCTACTGCTCCATAGTTCAATGTTGCTTTTAGAGCAAAAAAAAATACCATCACTAGCACATACTTTCTTAATTTTCCTGGTTTAAATGCACCCTTCTTTAAAGGTTCAGAGAGTTATTGATTTGCTTTTCACTCTTGTAAATGATTCAAGCTCCAAAAAAACCTCATTTTTAGATTTTATCCCACTCAACTTATTTACTATTTCTTAGGTATATTTTCTAGAAATGTCACAAAAATTTGACATGTTTAAAATTTTTGCAGCAGATAGAACAGCCGACGTAGAGCTTGTAACTGCCAAAATAAAATTATTTACCAATATTAGTAAAAGGTACAGATCATGCTTAAGTACACGATAATGCATGAAAGCGAAAGCTAAAGCAAACACAGATCGTGATAAATATTTTGTGCTCACTTGACTCACTGGAGGAATTGTTTTGTACTGTGATAGGAATTTCACTAATTTGAAGATGCTTGTTGAGAAGGGCGGCCGCAACTTTCGTTCTGAAAAATAGAAAAAGAAATCGAATAAAAGCGTCAGTCGTTGGAAATGAAATCCTGAGGCCTACTAATTACTTTCAGAGAGCCTAATGCTCCCTTTAGAACACTTTTAATTCCTTTCTCCAACTTTCTCTTCCCAGGCTACAAACGGAAATGAGAATTTTTCATTTGGTGAAGGGCTTTGAGAATTGAAATTGAGTGTTAGAATGTTAACCTTCCTTCTGCCAGGGAAGACAAGTGGCAACCTGACAGCCTTCCCAAAGGTCTTTAAAATGGCCTCGAAATGACGTCTTGTCCAAAAGAAAGCACAATTCGACGAAGACGACGCACCTAGAATTGTCGTACAAGTAAATCAAAAGTGTCTCTAGACCCGTACAAAATAGTCGATTAAACAAAGTGGGATTGGAGACAAAGTTTTTCAATCCAAAATCCAAATCGAAAAATCGTGGAATCACATGAAACATTTTGTATCGACACGAACAAGCGCTACTTTCGTGACCATTTTCTTTAGTTCTTTTACTCTCTTGATATGATTTTTATCCGTTCTTGACGACATCCAGACTGGTAAAACTATCCAAAAAAAAATATAGTCTCGGGATAGCTTTCTGAAGCAATTATTTTATTAATACTTAAAATTAATTAAGTTGAATAATTTTGGTGTTGAACATTCTTTGTCATCAGATTCCACAAGAGCGTTATTCTGCTTGATATAATTTTGAAAAGTTTAAATTATAAAATTAAACAATAAAAGTCCGACGATGGAATATCAAATAATAATTTTATACCCATTTAATGATTTAGAAGCTCAAGTGATACACGTAATATTAATGACACTAAAGAAGCAGGGAAAAGCATTTCCTTTCTGACTGCATTTGTTTTTGAATTTAATGAATTTAATCTTACTAATTAAATAAATTAATCTGTATATTACTATTTTTGCTTGGAGGTTGACCTAATTTTGCACATTTCAAGGTTTTCGACAGCAACTAAAATGGTCTACATATATACCAGTGAATTGTACTTACTATTGAAGTAAAATACATTACACTAGATTTCCGACCGATTTCAACTGGCGGCGCGTGCAGACAATCGTTGTAATTAATTATTAAGGCCACGAATTAATTGCTGGACATTTAAGATGAAAAGAACTTATGCGCATCGAGCCTATCCTCCTACGCAGTGGAAGTTAGTTTTCGAAATTGAAGTATTTCTTTAGTAGACCCAAATTGTCGTATGAATTTTTTCGTAGCTCTCTGGTATTTCATAAAAGCGTTGAAATTGGTCCTAGGTTCAGAATTTTAATGTTTGAAGTGCCTATTCCCCTTCCAATTCAACCCAAAACTTTTTTGCGAGGAGGAGCAATATTGGAAGCTCTGTGAGTTAGTACCGAAGCATTTAATGCCAAGTTTAGGGTGGGTAATAATTGAAAGAAATTTCCATAAACCTTCCCCAAGGATGCCATAGTAGGTAATATTGCAATTCTTCTCGAGAAAGCTTTTCCATTGCATTCCTTTCACTCTCTAAAATTCAATTGGATTCCCCTTTCACTCTCTAACATTCCAATATGTGGCCTAACTTTCTCCAGCCCCAGACACGTTAGGTGAGAATCAATCGAGGCTTCAAGTTAAAAAGTACTAAAAGATCCAAACCTTCTGCCTCCCTGCCTTCCAAAAAAAACCACTTCTTTGTGAACCCAAAACATGTTTTCCGGATAATCGGGTCAGAAAGGAGAAAGGTGAATGCTTTCCCTCCAGGAATCCCTCCACCATTTGTACAAAATGTTCAGAACATTTTTTTTAGAAATCTACGGCCAAACCGTTCCCATCCACTGAATACCACAAACTGACGTCTGATGTTCGGCCTCTGGCCTTTATTACAGTTCCCGGAAACCACGCTCGTAAGAAAAACTTTCATGGATCCCATGATAATAAAAAAAAATGCGGAATGGCAGGAAAAACTAATAATGCAGAAGGAATTAAAACCGGTGTGGTGTTAGGAAATTACTACCAAGAGTTGTACGTCTGCAATAATTAATTCAGTCGACCAAGTTATAATACTCGATGGGCTTTTGCCTCAAAATATTACTTAATTCATTCAAACCCAGCCTTAGTCCAAGGTTTTTCGATTATCGATTTTCCTATGTTACGTTCATTATAGTAGATTTTCTTATAATTTGTTTGCTGCTTTTTCCAGTTTTTTTTTCATTTTTTCCAATCAACATATTCCGAGAAAATGATTTCAAATACAATGGCTTTTGAGAAAACGAAATTGAAGTCCGCCATTGATAAATGGTGGAGAGTATGCATTAATTGTGTAAATTAATTGCTTTCAGTTACGCGAGCCAGAGAGCTAGTACCTCCTTTTAAGACTCGAAGNTTCAGTTACGCGAGCCAGAGAGCTAGTACCTCCTTTTAAGACTCGAAGAAGCACTAAAAGCTTGGAGAAATGATGCGGAAGTTGAGGCACTTTTCCAACCGCTGCCGCAACTGAGAACCGCGTTCTCGAGGAATTTAGCACTTAATTTTGAGTTCTAAAATTCGATAAACGTTTTTTTTTCTCGTCTTCGTCTTCCGAAAATCCAATCAATTTCCTTTCTACACTAAAAATAGCTGGCTTTTCGGACACATGAAATAATTCAAGAGGGTCTGACGTAAGGAGTGCTTTCTCCAAGGGAGCCCCTGTATTATGCAGAAGTAATCAATAGGCTCAATTCCATCATCCAAAAGAGAGCAACCGGGAGAAAGTACACACAGACATAACTGTCCCGTCTAATCACTTCCCAAGGACAGAAAAAACTTTACGACCAACTTTAGAACAAAAGTAGTCGCCTTCCCCTTTCAAAAACTTTTTTTTTTCAAACAAATACTCTCTCCACGCACAAAGACACTCGTAAGAGTAGTAAAAGTCAAATGAAGGAGGCAACTCTGCGTATCATTTTTGACGGAGTTGTCGTCGTTTGACTTGTTTAACTGTTGCCGAGTCATTTGTCCAAGATGAGGTGATGAGGAAATGAAAGGCGAAACCCGTGTATCAATATTGCTTTTGGCGAAGAGCCAAGGCAGGATGCTGTGCGGTGATTCAAATTTCAAAGATGGAAGATGGATTTGTAAGATTGCGTTCAAATAGAGGCAAGATGGAGGAATCAGAAGAATCTTTGATATGCATTAGGAGCCACGCGCCATAGCCCTGTCATATTTTAGTTATTCTTTGACAGATGAAATAAGCTTTACTTTTTACATTGCTCAAGTGGACCGAAAGGTTAAACTTGTTGCTAAAGGTCAAATTTACAAAAGACGCATGACATGAAAAAATTGGCAATGCTATTGATTAGGTAAACATCTACTACTTTCTCCCTCTCTTGTAAAATAACATAAAAGTATTTCTACATTTCATTTTGCTTTCTCCGCTCTCGCAAATAGTCTTAGACAAGGGATAACAGGCCATGCCCGTTCAATACTGCGGGTACGACGACATATTGGATCAGTATTCGATACTGCAATGGATGTGGGTAACAGTAAACTGAAATGTGCTGGCAACAGTTAAGCCCGCATGCATTTCACTCACTTGGAATAAAAGCAGCAAACTTTATATTGGAACACGCCTTTTCGAGGAATAAATATTTTTCAAAGACTATGTTTGCTGCTTATAATTTGCAAGCACAAATTGGCTCAGAACCTCAAGCAGTACGTCTAAAACTTGTATCAAGATTAAAAAATATATATATTGTGCAAATTAGCCCTGAGTTTCAAAGAACAAACCTATACGATTCTTATGATTCAAAAAGGTCTTAATCTTCTATAGAGACTTTTCCGACCCAATTAAATTTTATGTGGTTTGCAGTTAAAATAAATCAGAAAACATATTTCCCTATCGACCTGTCACACCGCATGATATACACGAAATGAGCGACATTTATATAAGGAGCACTTACGCCAAAAGTAAATGGCTTCCGAGTTCAAAAGATCTCTTGTTGTGTTTGTTGTTTCGGATGACACAAACTTTTGGAGGAACTTAATTTAGAGTGAATTCCTTACTTGCCTCCTTGCGTGTGTGGGATTTATAATTTAGATTTCTTTTTCTGTGCGGCTTCCCACGCAGAAAATGCTATTTTTTTTTGAAAATATCAACAAAGTTTGTTCCTCAATTGAAAGTTGGAGGCTGGCTGCCGTAGACGACGACGTCCATGTTCCGTTTGTGAGTCTGAAGGAAGCGCTTTATGGAGCCTCTTCTGAATAAATTAGTTCCCTTTACTTTCCTTGCCACAACTTGAATTGAAGTTAAGGGGAAAGATAAAAGAAAGAGCTTTCTCCTGAGGAGAAAGTAAGCACAGCAGACGGACAAAATGCTATGATTCAATCAATTTCCTGTCTTTGTTGGCCTTTTGGTGGAAATCAAGGAAATGAGGAGAGTGGTGCGCTTTGATTCGGTGCGGCGCATCCTTTACCTTCAAATGCAATCTGTGTATGCTTCATCAACGTCTCGAAGGGAAGGCCCTGCTCCTTGTCCTTGTCATGAATAAAATAAATGGGTCTTTTGGTTGAAGTAGGGGAGAAATAGCGCAAACAAGAGAAAAGTGTATCTTCTAGTTTATTTTCGGATTCATTTTATCCTGGAGGACGACCGTGGAAGTGTCTTCTTGACTCTTTAGATCGGGCATTTAGTTAAATGAGAGCGGCGCATGCGTCTAAATTTTACACCTCACTTTCCTGTTTGAAAAGGCCCTCCACGTGTCTCCATTTGATACAAACAGAACAACAAGTTGAAGTAAAGTGGGCTGGGAAAAAAGGGGGCTTTGAAACTGTCAAACATTGCGCTGCGGCCTAGACAGGCAATATTTTTGCATGTGTTCAAAATATTCATAATTCAGGGTCCGAGAGGCGCTCAAGCGGTGAAAAGCTCGTTCCAAAACATGCAAGGAAATGTAATGGTGCTGTAGCCTTCCTTTGATTTACAGATTAAAATCACGCCTATTCTATATTTACTACTACCTATATTATTTTATAGTACTCGTGCCGCGCGTGTTCTATTCTTGGTTCAGGTTCTATTTTAGGAAAATTCAAATTGAGTCCACGAGAGAAAAATGAAGGAAGAAAAAGACAGATTTAAAAAAAGTGAATCCTCTTATCGCCCTAAACATTAATATTAAATATGTCCTAGGACGGGCTTGTTTGGCTTCTCAGATATAATGAAAGCTAATTTAGAAGAAAATTTAAATTGAAGCCTGCTTTCAACCTCCTAGTAAGTGTAAAATTTTAAGTTGGAATGCCCTTTGCTTAGATATTTCCTTCATCCATGCAAATGAAGTGCAAATCCGCTAATAGAATGTAAATAGTGTTAGTAATTGAGGGTTGATGATGTGAATTAAATGAGAACTTTCTCCATTTGTTATTGTTCCCAGAGGGTTAAGGCGTAGTAGATAGGGCTTAAAGTGCTCATTTCCCTGGCTTAATTTCGGCACTCAGAGACCAAATAATTTAAGGGCATGTTTAGATGAACCCGTCATGTCATAGCGATTCAAGGAGGAGAACGGAGCCTCCAGCAATATTTTGTTTCCAGTCTGAAAGCGGAAACAAAATGTTTCTAGTATTGGGAAGCCTAAGCCTTGCTTATGATTCAAGAAGGCTGTTACTGGAGAGAACGCTCCAGCAGAAGGCCTCTCCTGGACTTAATCAGAGGGTCTAAGCCGAGCTTTTGGATGGAAGTGGGCTCTGCTGGGCCATGTAAGGTAGTCTGCGAGATTTCATTAATATTAATTGACATGGAGGATGCCTGGACGCTGTGGAGGAAAGGCCAGAGGGGAATGACAGTCTGGAGTCATTTCGTTATTGAAGGGAAGGGGCCCTTCACAAGGTTTAATCTTCTCCCAGTTCAAACCGGAAGAGCGGAAGACAAACACGCTGGAAATAACATCTGAGACAGTTTCAACGGCAGCAGCCCTTCCATTTTTCATTTTCTCAAAATTTTCAACGTCAATTTCTTTACTTTCCGAAAAGGATCACTTCTGCTTCGCGATATTAAAATCTAGCATTTTTTTTAGTCTTTCAGTCCAATTGACTCTCAACTCTGAGACGATTTTAAATTTAGACAAAATTCTAGATTTTTTTAATGTGTAAGGCTGGAAGGATTACCTGTATTTCTGAATTGATAAAATTATACATAAGTGCTGTCTATGAATAGCTGGCAAATCAATGAATGACGAGTATAGATTTCTTCTTTGAATGAGACTAATTTCGGACCATTTTTGAATGTCCATATTTAAAGATATTGTTTGGGTAGAATTGAAATTCTCAAATCTTCTATTCCTTACACTATACTGCAATACCTTATTAGCAACGGGGAAAAATTCGAAAGTTTAAAGGGGTGTTTTTTTTTTCGTTGAAACTATTGAAATATTTAGGTATAATTTTTCGTAATAGAAATTTGCTGAAATTTAAAATTTAGAAATTCGAAATTGTGAAATACTATCATATGTATTCTTCAGCTTTAAGAATAAGTGTCTGGATATTTCTTGACTAAATAAACTAATTTGCCAGTCATGTAAACCTTGTTTAATATTTTGAGAACACTGGGAAGTTCTCCTTAGTCGTAATGGATTCGAATATTTGATTTTGGGCTGAATAGAACGTGATGTTTCCATTTGGATGTGTTGGGGTGGATGGAGGCTGGATTCTATTTAAAAACCATGGGAGACTACTAATTCCTCCTATTCTGCCAACTTCAAAGGACACAGCCTCATCATCAGCTTCCCATTCTTTTGGCACCGTTTCCTTGCCTCCTCTCAAAGGACGGCAGAGGCCCTCTCTGCGCCTAATCCTGTCCTCCATTGTCTGGCCAAGGATTCAGAATGGTGGATGCAGAGGAAAGTGAAGTGGCCCAAGGCTCCTTCCAGCCCAACGGTTCCAGAACGAAGGGAAAGTGGAGTGATGATATTAAAGTAGGAGACTTCCGCCGATAAAACTACAGAAGACCAAGGGCCCTTACTCCCCCATCAACGCTATTCTCTTCCACTACCGGTCTACCCACTTAACGAAAAATCAACTTAAGGGCACACTTCTCTGCAAACTACTTCTCGAGAGGGAAAGTTAAGAAAACGGCTCCAAATCTCTCAATTTCTCTCCCTTACAAACAGTGACCTGATTTCATGGACAAATCCGTTTTCCTTTCTCCCACAGGCTGAGATCGAAGCTGAGAATTACGAGGAGTGACAAGGGAAAATCTCGCTTTCTAGGCTGTAGGCCCTTAGCTGGAGGCTTTGATCATGGAGAAATGAGTTGGAAGTCCGGATGTTACAAAGGAGCAACAGATGCATGTTTTTGGGGGCATTTTGATATTAAATAAGAGTTAATATTTACATTTTGAAGGAAAGTTTTCATCCTCTGCTAATGATGAGCTTTTCAAAAGGAGGTCTCTGTTCCAGTTGAAAGTCATAAGATTGTGTTTCCGAATTCAAAGGGAAAAAAGAAGGAGTTGATTAGTATTAATTAGAAATTAGAGCTGGAGATGCTGGAGTTCTGATATTTTCCGCCTCTGGAATTCTCCAGGGAGATGAAGAAACAGAGTCAGAGCCTTTCTTTCCCTTCATTTTAACTAATTATTCAAACCCTCAAAAATACATTTTCGCATAGCAATAATTAATAGACACGGAAGAAACGAGGCCCTTTCACTAAATAGCCAATTAAACTTTCTTTATAAACAAAATACTCATCTACTATTTTCTCGCCTACTACTTTCCATAAGTTTGCTGCGCAAGAAGTTTTCCTCGCGAAACAAACAAGCCCTATATTTTACTAAACCCTGAATAAAGACAAGATTTTTAATTTTTATTTAACTTCTTTTAACTTTAACTAAATAGTATTGACACTTAAAAACCATGTTTTGTCTTGGTCCGAAGAAAATGATTGCAACCTAAGGAATGGAATTTGCTTTTACCAAGGGTAGACCAGCAGAAGTAATAGACATTTTTTAAAAATTAAATCAAATAAGAATCAATCAATGAATTCATCATTGGAATAACGGGAAGCTATCGCTACTTTAATTGTCTTTCTGTGGTCACTCAATTAACACGAATTCCATTGTTTAGAAAGGATCAACGATGGGTACAACCCCTTAAGTGTAGGAAGTTTTCAAGATCTTGTAATTGCGGAATACTAATACAAATAAGAAGACAGTATGGAATTGTACTATTGAAGTACTTTAGGAACATTTGGGCAATTGCTCGGAACAAACTGTGGGCTGAGGGCTAAATCCCTTGGGTGGGATGAAGAAGAAAGTGCGTATGGTGGGTGCGGTTATTGGAATATTGGAAATGCCTCTAGGTTTTTGATGGGAAAGTGAGTGTCTCTTTAAATGTTGTTGTGGAAGTCATTGGAGAAAGTGAAGCAGAAGATGGCAATTTCCTTTGGAGAAAGTCCAATCAGCCTACGCACTCAACCAAGGCCTTACCAACCCTCGCTTCACTGACACACTGATGGAGGAAGGATTTAATGAAACTCAAACCAATAACTCCCTCGCAACCTTCCAGAAGCACAGTTCCAGCATGTGACGCTGCCTAGGCCTACGATTCGTCTCCTAGTCACAATAGCTTGCGCTAAAACTGCCCAGCGCTTCCTCATAATGATTCCCATCACTTTACCATTTATGTGGTGGGAAGTTCCGTCGTGGCTTAATGGCTCTGCGGTTGGAGGAGTGGTGGCAAATAGACTGGAAGTGAGACTCCTGGGCATAAGGAGACACGACTCCATTATTAATGAGAGGCCTGGGAGAAAGCGGAGAAAGGAGTCACATTGTTTCATTCTAATTTTCTACTCAAAGGAACATTCCAATGACATCTTGACACGAATTCCAAATTGGGACAGATGAGCATCCCCTTTTTCCAATCTCTCGCAGCACATTCTTTCTCGGGGTCTGATGACAAAGTATCTTAGGATTTAGAAAATGGCCCTGTGGAGGTTACTCTACACAAAGAAACGACTTTCTAAACTTTCGTCATATCGCAGGTGAAATGCATTGGAGACATCCGGGACTTTCTCCTCGGAAAGCCAATTTTTTTCTTTTTGAGAATTTATGGTTCCATTCTTTTTTAAATTTGCCTAGGCCCTGGAATGAAGACCATATGGAGAGGGAAAATCTACCTCTACTTTCTCCTAAATTATGAATATCCTCGAAAAGTGAAAACTTTTTTCTCTTGTTAGATGGTATAAACTTTCCATTTGGAGGCCTTTCTTCAGGCTGACTTTCCATTGTGGGAGGTTCTTCTAAGGAGCCTTGGAGTGAAAGCATTTCTACCTTGCGCCCAATTCCTTCTGCTAAATTCTGAATTAAAGTGGCGTTGAAGGCGGGGGCCCTTGAAGAGACAATTTCATGCGGAGAGATCATGGAAGGATGAAGTGACACTCTTGGGACGAAGTCTGATTCTGGCACTTCATAATGAAAGTGTTAAGGAGGGGCACGAGGGTTCTGTTTAAAGAGAAAGTTCAAGCCTGTGGACCTTATGCAAATTAGAGCAAGTCAAATAAATGCTAGACTGCTTTCTCCTCCACTTGCGAAAGAAACTCCTTTTCCAAACTTTCGTTTTCAAATTGAGGAATGAATACATTTTGCTTCGTTTTTTGAAAGTTTGTTTTTGGGATTCTTCCGGCTGAAAGGGAAGGGGAGGGCCCTTCCGTTAAAACTCGTCTAATCTCCCCTTGGTATCTTGATTAAAAAAGTGTTTGCACAGGACTAATTAACTTCTTATTTATCATTCGTTGTGGCCTGGAAGACACTGCAAGAACCTACTTCTTCCCGAAGGAAATTAAATGCTTCGACTCTGGATAGTAATTATGAGGAAGCAGATGCTCCCTACAGGAATTCTGCATTAGCCCCACAGCTCACTTCTACTCTTAAATTGCGAATTCTGGAAATATGTAACTGAATTAGGAGTTATTAAACTTTATGACTCTGTATGCTTTACTATAAAATTTCCCTAAAAACCACCTTTTAATATTACTGCATGTTACTACTCATGTTGTCACACGAAAGTGAAAGTTGAGTAACGAAACTCCTTGCGTAAAGGACGTCAAATTACGAAAGATATGTTTTCTTTTGAAATTGGTTTCCAAAAGGAAATACAAAAGTCTCATTAAAACTTCTGAATATGTTTTTAAAGTGGATACTCTCATTATCGAAACCCAACGTCATTCAAAGAAAAATACAGAATAGCACTACTTTGTGTAAAACTTTTATTTAGAAGAAAAACTATGGTATTGGCTCGCCACTCATTCTTGCAACAAAATTCATAAATAACATAAAGTGATCGTAATTTTATGGAAGTTTAAAACAAATAATTGCGTTCAAATCAACCCAGATTTGTTTCCGGCTGTGGAAATACCTCCTGTTTACGGACAATTCAATTTTAAGAGGATGCTGGAGCAGCTTTTAACATAAGTTGCCAGGAGCACAAAATGAGAGCGTTGGAAAGAGCGGAAAATGCGGAATTTGCAGAAGCTGGAATCAGTCGGTGGATCTCTGGAGGGGTTTTCTTTGAAATAAAAGAAAGTGGAGTTGGGGAGGCTTGATTGGATTGTTACAGTGGTGAGGTAGTGCTGAGCAAACAGAATGGAATGGGTGCTATAATTTGGAAGGTTTTGGACGAAAGCCTCGTCAACTAAACTGTCAGGCATTATCTCCGTCCTAATTGGAATTAGGACAACAAAGTGGATCTGGAGAAATGGGGCGTGGCTGCGTCGGATGATTGGAGAAGACTTCATTAGGACCCTACCTGACACGGTCCATAAGCCTCTTCCCTAGAAAGTTGTCATTGTCTTACCGGTAGAGAATGTGCTCTTGCTGAACGGCCTCCCGATAGATTCTTAAGTAGGTGATGATCATGACGATGACAGGGATCCAGAAGGAGATGGAGGACGAGACGACGGCGTAGGTCGGATTCACTTTAAACTGACAACTCGCGTCCTCCCCCGTCTACGCACAACAAAAGACCAATTAGCAAAGGACTCGCAAACTTTAAGAAAAGGTGACAGTGGAGTAAGTGGGGCTCATTAGGTGACAGTGGGCCTCGACCGAAGCCTTTCTCACTACCAAACACTCTACTAACACAACTTGACTCCCCACTTTCCTTTTAAGATTACTTCTTTTTATGGGACACGCTCCGCTTAAATGAATCCGACAGTCTGCAAGTACCGTTTCCGAAGGTCCAAATGGACGTCGTAATTGTTTCTACATCCCACGTCATGGACCCAAGTACCTGCGTTCCGTCCCTTCAATAGCCAACTAGCGCTAAGCAGTCAAGCATTGCCGAATAACAATTATTGTCTTAATATAATTTACGAAAGCATTAACAGTAGTCATTTACATTTATTATTTTACGTCACATTTTCCCCAGTCAAAGATCTGTTCGAGGAAAGCAATGAAATAAAGTGAAAACTGGATAGTGAAAGTCAGGAGCTAAAGTACTTGAAGATCTAAATTCACAATTTTTAACGTATTCGACGCCCACGGCCGGAGAAGGTACTCTGGTCAACTTCCAGGAATCTGAGCAAGTGACCATGCCAAAATTGAATGGTGCGCCGCTTCCCCCGAAGCTATCCATTCTTCAGATTAGTGTTTACTCTGCCAAAATCTTTGTTCGACCACAAAGTAAGGCTCTGTTTCCGGTTGAACTGCACCGTAATCACATACCCTCGGGAATGTGTGGGAAGCTGAATGCGAGGGAGGGTGGTAGAATGGAAGAGTCAGGGGATCTTATGCCTTGTGGTCACAAATGTAGCCGTCACTTTCACTTTTGAGCTCAGCATGGGACTTGGCCAAGATCAAAGGGCCTACGACCCCTTAAAACTATGCCTTCTCAACTTTAGGAAGATTGAGGACCGACTCACCTCCGAAGCTTGTTTGTCCAGATTTGTCTCCGTAGTGTAGAAACCACCAAAGATGGGCAGGAAGGAGACGGTTGCGGGAAGAATCCAAATGGCAGCTGAAAAAGAGGAGATTGAAATGGGTTATTTTTGATATTTTGCGAAGCCCAAGAGATCCATTTCCAATCTGTCCTAATGGGATTCGTTGGGATTCCAGGCCTCTAAATCCGATTTTTGTCTCTTGGAGGGAGAAGGTAAAGAGCAAAGGTGAAAGAGCACTTTCTTTCAATTTGCGGAGACTGGTTAAGGGGTGTTAGACTTAATGCTGAAAGTAAGTGGTAGTGAAAAGCCTTCGTCAACTGATGGAGGGTTAAATTTATATTGAAATCAAATTATTCATGACTAAAGGAATGAGGCAGGGAAGGAGGCTCTCAATCACAAAGTCAATAAGGACCCTTACTTCATAAATAAGGAAAAGGCAGAGATACATGGCTACAACGTTCGGGCGGAATCTTAACATTTCCCAATATATCTTTCCCATCTTGCATCTTCCCCATACCCAAATTCATCTCCCCATCAATACTCGTCGTTCTTTTTTTCCAAATTCAAATTTTATTTTGAAATACTAATAAATTGCGATTTGCAATAACTATATTCTGCGCTCACTAAATTGATTAAATTGACTTTTGTAATTGACGCTCGGAGTGGAGAAAGTAAGAGAAAGTCGGGTGGATTTAAAAAAGGAAAGGATGGTGGCGTGTTGGTGGGTACAGAGAGAAGGGTGGGGCTTCTTGTAGGACGTGATCCACCCAATTTCGAAAAGTAAATAGACTTCAAACTTAAGGCCCTAAAGACTTTCTCCTTGGAATTCCGTGGCTCAGGTGGAGCGACCGAGGCGCTGCTCATCCCCACCCCACCGCCCCTCCCTCCATTATTCCCGTACGAAGGCTCCCTTGAAAAAGAAAGCTGGATTAGGCACTTGCTCCCCTCCATTTTGTAGCAATACTTAGGAAGGGAGTTATTTTGCATGAAAGGAGTTCGTTCCTATTAAATCATACATGCTCCAAGGAAGGTCTATTGACTTTTCCAATAGGACTCCTTTTCATTTTCAATTTCAATAAAAACCATCCTCAGCCTTAAAAATTATTACATCATTCCCTTTACTTTTCATTCTAACCATTCAGTCAGCAATACTTTCGAAAATTTTGCCTAGGCGGCATTGACATGCCAAACTTAAAATGGAATTGTCATCTGAAGCTTCTCGTAAGTCATTATTAGAATGAATCACCCACCACCATGCTCAAAGTGTGATATAAGGCATTTTGTGTCTCTTTAAAATGCTCTGCGTTTTGCAGGAAGTTTTTGAGGACGACATGTAGCAACTTTTTCCAATTTTCAATTCCATTTTGAAAACTAATTTCCTAGAGCTGATGGTATCTTCATGGGAATTGAATGAGGACGAGAGCGGGTACATTTAAGAATCAATGACT
>VYYI01000459.1:0-31173 GCA_021029175.1 Bilobella aurantiaca
GAACCACTGTTGTTTATAGGTGTTTTTGTTTGCTTAAGTAAATTGTATGATGGTTAGTAGTTAGCGATTCAGCATAATTTTCGTACATCCAAACAGCTAATAACCAAATTTGCATGGTATATCAATTACAAAATTATAGTTTAGTTGATAGCGTGAAATTTTCTATTCAATTTCTAGGAAACGGTATAACTCAAAGGCAGGCAACAGAAGTGTTTTCCTAAAGCTAATTAGCTATTAATTTTTGGAAATTCAGCAATTCAAGTGTAAACGTAATCAAAATTACCTTTGACAATTAGTCAAATTTTCTCGCATTGACAAACAATAAGTATTTAATTGACATTTTTTTTCTTATTAGCTTACGGCGTTTATTAAAGGAACAAGAACAGTTCACTCGGAATTTCTTTGAACGTACAAGTTTGCATTCAATTGAAACTCAAGGCAGGATGATTGGAAGCAGACGCAGCGTTACTCAACTAAGGAAACGTTTAAATAGCTCTTGAAGTTGATAAATGCGTGAAGCACTTGTTTTGTTTACGTAGCAATTTGAATGAGGTTTTGACACCTCCAAAAATGAAACCATTCTAGTATAAAAGAAGAAAAATTCCCCGGTACTTTTTCACATTTTCAATCTCCAAGACCTTTGAAAAATTCTGAGAATTTCACCTTGCTGATAGCCGTAGTCGTATATCAATGGTAAATAATTTTAGAATCAACTAATTGTAAATTGTCAATTACGGATGTTACTATACTAATTTAGTGAATTTGCATATAAAAACTACATGAGTTATTGCTTAATTTTTTTGAATAGGGTTCACCTACCGAGACACTGTGCGAAGTTGGGAGAAAAATGACTCTTTTTCCGACACGCCTGCGCGAATTTGAAGAGAAAAACAATCTTGTCTTTCAACACTATCTCGGAGCTAAGCAGTTTATGCGACGTAATAGCGACACTCCATATTTCGGAGATCAGTACAGGCGTCGCTCATCTGGAACCGAAGAAAGTCTTGAGATTTACAATGGTAAAGGTTACGGTTACAAATGGTTACCTGCTTGCATGTACGAGAATAGTTATTAAATGGTAACCTATGATAACTAGGTTACCTAGTTAACCTAGTTACCATTACATTCACTACTTTACAAGCTGATATACTTGTAAATTTCATTACTCTTGCTTAGCTATGCGACGTCTTTTCCGCCGTTCATCTTCACTTTCTCTGTCCGGAGGTGAAAATTTCAGAAAAGAAGTTTTGGAAACCAAGCAAATTCCAATTATTTTAACAAAACTGGGTCAAAAGTTTTGCAGCCAAGAACTAATTACTTGGATCAAAGCACAAGACAAAAATGGTAAGTTAATGCACAACAATTTTGTTTATGCAACCCATGTCAGTGAGGCAGGCGCTGGATAAGAAAAATAAACAAACTTTATTTGTTGACTGAATGTTGACATGATTCAGAATGAATGCGTACAACCTTTAACTGCAGTACACCTCACATTTTGCTTCTGGCGCTAAGCGCAATAGGTCAATTTCAATGATAGCAAAAGTATAAATAATAGTATTAATTAATTAGTATTATAGAATTCTTATACTGAATAGAACACCTAAGTATTTTCTAAAAGAGTAATTAATTTCAAAGGGAATGGAACGGTGGATTTTGACGGATATCAGCGTATCTGTGTCCACTTCATCAAGGATCCAGAAGCTATTGCTAGGGCGAAAACTGAAGACTTTATGTTCAAAAATTTGACAGATTGGAAAACGTCTTCCTTCTCCGAATCAAGCTTTGATGACGAAAGCACTTAATCATAAATTATCATGAATAAAATTTGCTTCATGTACTTTTTAGTATAAATACAGGGCTTTTTAAATGATGTAATAATTAACAATAAAACTAATTTCCAGAAATTTACAATAAAAAAAAGTATCTTTGACTAAGTTTGAAAAGTATTTACGTATTAAGAGGCTGTAAAAGAATCTTTGGTAGAAAGATAATTTTACTGAAATTGGAAAAATCAGTGTTTTTTTTTACATTAAACAAAGTTTAGTCATGCGCCTTTTCAAATTTACACCGAAAAAAACTATGTTTTTTGCATCAAAATCATTTTGCATACGTATTAACCCATTGTACGGTGTGATAAGCTACTACTAAAACAAACTGTAGAAGATAATTTTCGTGCAGCATAGACTGCCACATGCGCTACCGTTCCATACATACAAGATAAAAAAGAAAATCAACAAGTAAAAACAAAGATCTCAGTGCAAAATGATGAAACTTACAGTAATAAATTGCCTTTCAATCAACGGCTCAAACGTGCCGTTATGTTTTTGGAGATAGAAACCAAATCAAAACATTTCAAAATGGTACATGCTTAGCCGATTATTCTTTGTCAAAACTCGAATGCAGAACAGCCTTGAACTGTCGAACTCATGTACTAGCCTGTGATATTGCAATATAGTGTTACTACACAGGGGAAGCCAAGCTCACATTAGCACACATTACACCATTTTACAAAAAAACTCGGATTTTAAATAAAAGAGCAACGGTTCCACGTCAATATTATCTAATGAAAATTATCTGGAGGAGAAAATATCTAGAGTAAATAGTATTTGGATAGTTATAGATATGTGAATAGAATAGAACTCTATCTAGAGTTAGCAATTTGGTACTATCCTGGACTCTAAACTTAAACATTAAAACATAAATTCACTAAAGTTGGAATTTTAAGGCAGAAATTGGTTGTCAAGATTAAAATGGTAATAATTTTATCCACAATGATGGCGTATCTTTGGTTTCTAGATATAATTCTTCAAGATATTAATAGCCTTATCTATAATTCTTGATAGTATTATTAGTATTAGTCATAATTTTTCTGGATATTATGTAGCTATGATTCACTCTATTTTTCTTCTAGAGAAATTCCTCTTGATAATATTCTCACTAGATTATAATTCTCTGGATACTATTCAGCTATACATTTTTCATTAGATCTAATTAACCGTTCTCAGAGCTAAACAGGTAAAAAAGGAGTAGCTTTTCGATACAACTTTTAGTGAATTCTTTTTATAGAGCTTTAATTATTACTTTTAATACCACTAGTTCACAATTGTATTAAGATTCTTTTTCCAAGAAATGGATGAGGCAATCAAGATTTATTTTTATATTTCTACACCTCCTAACATATAATTCTAATAGGTGAAATTTACAAATTCTCAAGTTTTGCTAGTCTACTTCTGTTAGGTTAACTATTCAGAACTAGTAATTTCAAAATTTTGAACAAAAAAAAAAGATTAGTTATACAGCGGTTACAAAAAAAAAACGCGTGCAACTAGCTTACCGTCATGTAAGCTGTGCTATCAAGTAAAAATTAAACTAGAAGTAGTTTTGTAGGTTTCTTTTGTCGATGATATGTTTGTTCCTTGACGTCGCAGGCAGCGAATCGTATCATGAAGTATTTTGATGATGCTAATCGCTTTAGATCATAACTAAATTTCTCTTGTTTGAAAAGTTTCTATTACTTGTCCTAAATTTAAAAAAAGGTTTTAGTTTACACGTATTTGGCGTTTTCCAATTGTTGAATCTAGTTCGAGAAAGTAATATTGTAGAGCCTTAAGGGCCCCCTCCAAAATGTATGAAACGCTAGCGTTGTGCGGTGATGAAGAAGTATACTGCAACCCGAAATTATATTTTGACATTTCTAAAATACGTGAATTTGAAGATTGGGCCAACGAAGCGATCCTTTTCAATAAGGCTCCCTCAGGCTTTCAATATATCGTCAAGTGAAAAAGGAAGCCGAGTTAAAAAGTGACAAATTTTCTTGCCCCTTGATTTCAGCAGCGAATTCGCCGCTAAATTTGAAAAACCCAAACTATTGTAATTATTAGATGTAGCACAAATCCGGTGTAAAGTAAGAAACAAGTCGTGCATGTTACTGCGAACTATAAACGTAAGAAACAGTCCCTATTAAAAATTTAGCTTCTTGCCAGATTTTTTTCCTAAAATGGATTAGTTCTTTGTACTGTTTATCGCATAAAAAAACGAGGTCTCCTGTTCTTTGAAGCCCTGAATGGGAATTTGGCCTGAGTGAGTGAGTGGGTCTGACACTAATGAGTGGAGAAAGGCTTCTGTTGGCTCTGATTGCCTTTCGATGCCAAGAGTGAAAGCGCGTCTTCTGCAACTAATCATTTCAATTTGTTCTCCTAATGAAGCAGGAGTGAAAGCCAGCTTTTTGCTTAAGCCCTTCTTCAAAGAACTTCCTTTGATTTGTTACACATAGCTCCGGGAACCATAACCTTTATATTGCTCGCTCCTCTAAACCCCAACCTTTATATACCTCAAAAACAGCAAATTATACAAACGGTTTGGTTAAAAATTAATTATATACTTGGTTAAACCTACAAGGTGTACTTTATGTGCAATATGTTCAAAAAATATGTAGACATAATATGCTGCGTGATGTTATATTTATATTGCAAATTTTATGTCCGTCAAATGGTTATGGTTATAGTTATGTCCAGCCAACTAGCCCGTTCTGGAATATGAGAATGTCGACGCCATGACAAGTATAGACTCACACCATTTACGTATTTTAGTCCTGTTATTCAAATTCAAATATATATAAGATTTTATGAGTAAATGATTAGGTTAGGTTTAGGCTAGGTTTGGTCACTGTGATAATAAAAAAAGAATGTTTGACTACAATATTTGCTCCAATAGATTGATAATATTAGTCAAATATGAGACAAAGACAATTTTTCTTTACATTAGTCTACATTGCGTGTAAACGTCATTAATCCGATTTAGGGTGACAGAAACAGGCTTATGTCTATTTAGTGTTGGTTATGCTATAGTTGGAAGCATAAAGGATAACTAATAACTCCCCTTATAAATCAGGTTGGAAGACACAATATTGCACTTTCACTTTTATGCTAAAGCAAAGGAGGTTCAAAAGCGGAGCTAAGTGCTTCTGGCGATGGATTAGAGAGCACAATTGAATTCTCTCCTTCACGCTCCGCCCACTTTCCACTTAATTTACCTCCTGAATTGTCTTTGAACTCGACGTAGATGCATGTGGGAGTGGAGCCTTCTTGTCTATTCCGAGATATCCTTCGACGTAACTATCTGGTACCACATAACTCAAACAGAAACCGATATGGTATATGAACTGATTTTTACGATGCGATTGAAAAATGTAATTTCATTTTAATGTGAAATAATATTTTCAATCGCTCATGCTGTTATTAGATTTTTACCAGAAATGCCCATCCTAAAGATGAGGTTCTAACGCGCCAATTTTTTAATTTCATAAATATACCGCACCTACACGCTCTTCAATGGTAAAAATCCCGCGTTTATAGGGGAAATTGCATTATAATTTAAATGCTTGATTAAATTAAAAGCTTTTGAACTCAACTTTTCGAGAAATTTTCCACCGTAAAATTGTATTAAGGAAAGTTTATGTTCAATTGGTAGTAAGACAGAAAATATGAACACTTTTAATATTCAATAAAGGTGTAAGGTACACGTTGAGTAGGACGACAAAAGTTTGATGAAAAAAATAAACGATTACTCTGAAGAAGATAGTTCTGAAATGTTGCCATTGAAAAGAATGCCCTCAGTTCTCTTCTTGTACTTTCCGTTAGGTTGTAGACTTGCATTCACACCGCCCCCTCCTCGCATCCCCTCGACTGAAAGTCCTGAGCTGGGGAAAGCGAGTGAGGCTGCATTGCTGAGCGTCACGAAGGAGCTCCGATTGGGAGCCATTACAACCTCCTTCGTATTCTTCTCAGGCTTACACAGGACAATGTAAAGTTTAGGGAAGAAGAGACAGCTCAATTCCACCAAACCGCTGAAATATATAAGTAATTGAAATTAACATTCCAAGGAGCAGGCATCGTCCTCTTGAAAAACTAGAATTCTTAACCTAACCCAACTTTCTTTTTACAAATAATGTTTTGTTGTGCTTCTGCGACTTTTAATTCAACTGATAAGTAGTAGTAGAAGTTATTAGGTATTTAATTGCAATAGTGTCAAAGTACGCGCAATCATTCTACTGCTTTTGGCAGAACGGCCTTGAAGGGAAACGAAGTTACACCCGTGCAGAGAGATGTAGTTTTGTCTTTATGGTTTACTTTGGTTTAAAATTATGGATAAAATCATTGCACGTCAGTTGTAAAGTGAATTATTAGCAGTAGATACCTGAGCGATAGTGAGATGGCAAGTGTGACGATGCGAATGCTGTTGCTGGTACTTGCGATATAGAGTGGTACGAATGCGAGCCAAATGATTATGATCGTGTAGTTGGTAAACGCTATGTACTTGGTTTCGTTGAAGCCGCCAGGGCACTTTCGCGTCTGAATGGCATAAATTGTGCAGAAACCAATGAGGATTATCGGATAAATGAACCCAACCATATAGGAGTAGGTATCCAGTCCCTGAAAGTATAGAATAAAAATAACTCACATCACAATTTGAGCAATTCACAAGTTACCACATTGCTGTACAGCACGAACGAGTAATATATTTAAATTCAATTCAAAATTAAACGTCAATTTATTTTCAAATTAAAAGTTAACTTAATTTAAATCCACATTCTCATATTAAAGGGAAGAGGTTTTAGTCGTAAAGTGCATAACAACATTACTCCTTGGGTTACCTTTGTGAATTTTTTTTTCCTCAAAAGTGGTTGTATTTTAAGCATTTGATACATCTGATATCAAACACATTTTTTCTTCAAATACACTCTTCGTTTGTGTCCAGAATACTCAGAAACAGAGAATTTGCATTTGAACCGAAACACTGCCTTTGGGCGGGCTTGTTTGGCCGCATAGAAATTATGGCTAAATTGTATGAATCCAATTTAGAATATGCGTCAACTCGTATTACCTCACAAATCTTGAGCCTCGTGTCCCTATTTGGATAGGTGTATGTTGCGCGTGGAGGATCCCAGTAGATCCAGACTGCGTTGACCACAACGTCGACCGTGGTGAGAAGTACGACAATAATCATCTGAGAGCGCGGACTAATGTACTTGGTCTTTGGCGCCGAGTTTCCTGGTTTTGGGTGAAAAATACGAGCGATTCTGTTTGTTTTGGTGACAATGGCGGCGTAGCAGAGCGTGGGACAGAATCCGAGGAAGAACCGCATGATTCCGCATGTAATTGAATTGGGCTGAGCCACAATGAAGAAAGTGACTGAAAAAGAGAGGAGGATGCCGAGGAGAAGGACGTAGGAGAGCTCTCTTCCTGCCGCCTTGATTATCGGCGTGTCATTGTAGCTCCAAAATACGATTCCCACAAAAAGCGTAATCAAAATTCCTGTGTCGACAAAGGGAATAATCAGAGATCACAATTCCAACAGACAAGCGAAAAAAAGTGATTTGAAAAAAAATCCCATCTACACCATCACTCGATTTTCCGCTTCTGAGATTTAAAGAAACTAAAGCCAGGCGGAAATTGATCTCCAAAACAGGGTTTGCACATTCCCTCACAACGTTCTATCAACATTTTTTGCTGAAAATTTGTTTTAAAACATAGGCATGCAACAATGTATTTGCTTTTGCTTTGTGAGTTTTTTGCATATTTACCTCTTACTGCCTATCGTATTATTGCTGATGTGTAAGTATGCAATTTTAAATGTAAATGCAATAGTTATGTCATGTATTATTTTACCTGAACTTTAGTTCTGCAGTGGATTTTCACAAGGCTTAATTATGCCTTACATTATGTCTAGGTTATGGTTAGATTACCGATGTAATTATATCAAAGTTTGGTATAAAAAAAAGTGAGTTTGGATTTAAAAATTTTAGGTTGCAAAATGTTAACCCTTCTTGAATTATAAAAATTTCAAGGATTTCCTGTTTGAATTACATAAATTACTTTTGTAGCACAATTTATTCTTGTAAATTTTCTGATAAGTGTTCTCAATAGTTGGAACTTACTCGTATCGAGTCTTGTAAAATTTACCTCTAGTAGTGTAGTAGTAATATGTTTTGTCACCGCATAGTATCAAAAATTATTAAGTGGAAATTGTTCGTTTTCTACTGATTTACTTTGGTACTTAATTTTTTTACCCGTTTACTAAAATACACTATTAAGCAAACCCTGCTCCCTGCTCATGTTGAGATAGGATTTATCTTAGACGCTGCTAGATTTTGGCCAAAACTCATTGGTTTGATAAGAATAGGTTTTTTCTTAGGTTTGGGTTCTCTTGGATTCTGTCTTGAGACCATTACTCACCTCCGCTGGCCACTGCCATGGCTCCGATGGCCCATGGGTTCTTGTAGTCAATGTACTCCTCTGGAATAGGGAGACAGTGGGAGTGGGTCCTGTCAGGGGTGAAGCCCAGGTGACAGTCCTCGCAGTGAAAAGTGTCAATTTTGATGGCATACGGCCCACAGCGTCGACACTTCCAACAGCAACTGTCCTCTCTCTGAAATAAAAACATAATTTAACCTTACCTAAACCCAACACGCAATTCTGCAATTCCCAATTTTAACCTAATTTCCGGCCCTTATCCCGCTCTTCCGCTCCTCGATCTAACTCCCTCGGCACGAGCTATTTCATTATTTAAATTTCCTGGGAATGTCAAATGTCACAGTATGTGACATTTGAGGCCTAACATGATCACTTAAGTGCTCCCACAACTGGGTCACCCCTAAGAATCCAATTACTGCTCACCTTCGCTCCACTTCATTTCAAACTCAGCATGAAAGTGACAGTCCCCAGTGACAAATTGTCTTACTACTCAAATTATGTTTGTCACTCCAACCATTAATAACACTGTTTTCAATTATTAGTTATGAGGAAACGGAAATTTTGGAAACGTCGCGTGTGCTGCATGAATTAGACCAATTGTGAATGCAAAATGTATAAATTTCTGTTTCAAAATGTCAGTCAATTTTGAACATTGGGCTATGCAAAGTTCACGAGAATGAAACCTGATCGAAGCGATGTTTGAAAACGTTATTTAGAAAACATGCCTAGTTTTAAAATTGTGTAAAACCATAAAGCCTAAATCTAATACGCACAAATACAGCTATAGTCGAGCTAAAATTAAGTAGTTATAAGCTCAAAGTTATGTTTTTTTGTATTAAAACCCAATTTTGAACATCTAAGTCCTCGGTGCTCCTGATTGCAAAACGAGGTTTATTTCAAAATTGTTTCAACTTTCTCTTCAGCACTCAGGAAGCAATTAAAACTAAGTTTTTAATCCTTTTCCTTCTACGCAGCAGGTAAACCTAGTTGACTTTCATTAAATTTTAAGGTTACTCGCTAAGGAGTTCATACTAAAGGTTCCAAAATAAGGTTTAGGTGAAGTTGGTACTGGAACCGATCACAAGCAGGGATTAAAGTTTGGAACTCAATTTAAAGCGTGGGCTTCCACTTTACGCGCCGACGACTTGAAATTGGACACTTAAGTGTCGTGAAGACTTAAGGAAAAAAGTTTGGAATCCCTGGATGAAGCTAAAATGTTATTGGAGATGTGCCTCTGACCTTGCATTGGGCTGTATAAGAAAGTTATATACCTAAAACTATCTTATGCTGTATATCGAGAAAAGCGTAATTACCTCACGAACTTTGACTTCGTCGGCAGCACATGGCTGGGCGCAGTTGGAGGAGGGGTAGGAGCCGTTCTCGCTGAGTCGATAGCGAATGTTCCCATCCAACTTCAACTCAAGTTTACCCCCTGAAACTAAAAATATGGAAGATATTAGTTACTTAAAAAGTAAGCAAGGTTAAGAAATCCAATTAAGCAATATCGAGAAGCCACAGAAGTAAGAAAGGTATAAGCAATGTTGAGGTGCTCAGAAAAAAAGTTATTACAGGCTCTGAAGGGGTTACACTAATTGAAATTAAGTAAGTTCTACCCTAATCAAATATTATTAAAAACCAAAACTCTGAGCTTATGAAAACTCTTGAAAACTCATAAACTCTTGAGAAATTTTTTAGCGGAATTGTGCTACTTGAGATTTTAAGTAGTTCTGCCCTACTACAAAAATTTTTAAGGCCAAAAAGTTTTAAACACCGATACCTTGAAATTTTTTATTTAGAAAAACTCATTTTGATAAATTTAAAGAGAGTTTACTACTTGAAATTTTCAAGTCGTTTTTTCCGAAAAACTTGGCGATGTAATTGAGCCAAGTTCTCAAATTGAAGCTGCTCTTCACAATGTAATACGCCATTCCCTGCTTCATAGCCAAAAACATTCTGGTCATGTTTCTGGGAAATAAATCAAGGGCATAACAAGGGAGAGCGTAGTGGCCGCACATGTCGCCTTGCAAAAAAGAATGTGTAGCATAGCAACGAGTTTGTGAAGCCGCATTTCAATATTAGGATGCAACCACAACCTCTACCGCACAATTACATTTTCAAAACAAGAAAGCTCTTGCGGAAAAAACATACTCTCTATCTTTAAAATCACGATTCTTGTATTCTAGAACGTATTTTTCAAATAGCACGGTTCCACTTACTCATGTTTACTGCCCTCGAGAATCATGAAAAATGAGAAACTATTCAATTCCTCATAATATTTTTTAACCTTTAATTGATAAAAAATAGAAAAACAAATCAGCTTTGTACTTTCACAAGCTTTGCTAATGTAAAAATTGTTAAACCTAAACACTAGTGGCAGGTTGTTACAAATGTCTATAAAAAGAATATATTATTATAATTATATAGAACATAAAATGCTTGCTCGAGGACAGTGCAACTTATGTTCTTCTATCGAGGAATCCCAGATTTTAATATTATACTTTACTTTTGTATTATGTTAGGTTTCAACACCGCCGGCGCAAATTTTGTATCAGAGGATGTACTATAAACAGTTATAAAATTTCGATTTAGAAGGAAACCATTTGATCATTTTGAGGATGTTGCGCCCTTGAAATGGTTGCCAAATGGGCAATTCTGCTTAGAATCAAAATGAGGCTTCCATTGGATGGGACATAGTTTGAGATTTATTGCATCTTTGAAAAATGCTATCACGCCCTACCGCAAGTGTCATAAGCTTCAACCCTCTTTCACCACACCAAATATCGATTTACTATTATTCTCCTATCTACAGTTCTTGCTTTAACATTCCCTCAAATAGATGCTAAGCATGAATTGTGCAAGTTGTTTTGAACACTCAAGATTTAGCAAAATTTAAAATTTATACAAGAACATAATGTCCAAATTCCTTAAAAGGAATTTTATTATTCACTCATCATTGTATCGTAAAAAAGTGCATTCTAACCACAGCAAAATTTGTGTGGTTTGCAATATTCCTCGATGGAATTTAAGGAGAGGTACAAATGCTTTTGTGTAAACTTCCTTTCATTAGGGTTTAATATTAGGTTAGCCTAGCTTAACCTAAGTTTAACCTAGGCTTAAATTAGTTTCAGGTTACGATAGTTTAGATAACCTATGGTTTTGAATTAGTGCGGTTCTAAGGCACTGTGAAATATATTTGTTAAAAATTTCGCTTAGGGTATACTTTTAGGTTAATTTTTAACTTTCAAGTTGGAAATTTGGCTTAGTGGTGTTGTGGGATGAAGCAATATTATGATAGTACTGCATTTGCATCCCTCAGCGACAAAGAACCATTTGAAGGCCCTTATCATCTCCTGCCAAAACCTAGAGGCCTGCGCCAAATATTTTTGTTGCAAACTCAGACGCCTCTTATGCATTTCAACTCAATTTGCCGTAAAAGAGTTGCTTCAGTAAACAGTTTTTTCTTTTTAGTTTACGACCCCATGACCCCTTAAGGTCGGCCGTAAAAAAGTAGGTTTCCACCATTTTCCCCAAAAACAATGAGTTAGGTTGCGACAGAGGAATTTTCCGTTGCTCACAGCATGGAATTAAAGTGGTGTTGAAAGAGAAGAGCAAGACTCAAATTGAAGTCGTAGAAATTGGGGTAATCGCCCCTTCTCCCGCAGCAGGACTCTAATGGTGGCGCAAGATTCAATTTGATAGAAGTGAAAGGGAAAGCCTAAATAGAGTGGTCGTGGTCTCCTCAAACGGAGAAAGTTAATTAATTCTCAAGTTGGTTAAAGTCATAAAGTGAGTTTTGGAAACGCATTCCATGAAATGGGAGTCATCTAGAAAAAAAAATGTATTTAAAAGAGGAGAAAAATGATGATAGCGCAATTGTAGAGCAATTTAAATAGAATTCTGAGAATTAATTCAATTCAACTTATTTTGTGAAGCCAGAACCAAATTTATTTTTCCACATGGTCTATTTTGAACTAAAAATTGACTTAATTTGAAAAATATTTCTTGGGAAACCTGCAACATAAATGTAGAATTAAATAAGCAAATGAACTAAGCAATTTTGCTATAAATTTCAAGATTAATTTTGTTATTACAAAAAGAAAATTGTGGTAACCTAAACCTAACCTGATTTTTTTTATACATTTTAGCCTTATTTATGCTTAGTCTGAAACTTGGAAATGCATACTTGGGTTGCCCTGTATGTAGTGGAATATTCATTTTAAGAATCTTTAAGAAACAGACTGGCCTGTTTGGCTAAATGAATCTATGCTTAGAATTTTGCATCACGTTCGTTTATTTGTTGAGTGATAAATTATCAATTGCAAAACTGCAACCCCGACTCGCCAAATTTTTTATCTTCTTTTTCAGTAACTCAAGAAATCTAAATTGGGCAGTATATTTTTATTTGTGTGAAGAATAAGAATGAGGCTCATTTGAATATGGTTTCAATCCATTACTGATCCTTGCTTTCTCCTGTCAGAGCCAAGATTCAATTACAATAAAGAACGTGAGAAGAAGCATGCTCCCTTCCTTAGGAAATTGAGAATGTAAATTAGGGAAACGAAAACTGCTTCCATAAGGGAAGGGCATCAGCAGATATGCACATTCTTTGCAAAAAGAGGAAATGAACTCACATACAAGATACTGTTGGCTCATTTTTAGAAATAAGACTTCTATTCAACAATTTATAACACAATAGGAAAAATTCTAAAAATAAATTTGCTAAATGAATTTGCACTAAATTGTAAAGCAATTGTCTGAAAACCCATAGCAACCAGAACACAACTCAATAACACAATTCTTTGATTTTAAATTTCTCCCTGTGAGAGAAATACAACTGAAAATCAGGCCCACCAAATTAAATGAGGCTACGAATTTAAATCTAAGGTGCGAGAACTTTTTCAAATACAATATTTGATATTGACATTTTATATAGTTTTTTTTTAATATTGAAATTCAAACTAGAATTTCATTTACATTTTGGAAAAGCAATCACGCACGCACGTTTGACTTTACTCTATTTGCACTTATATTACATTTGGTTTGGTTTAGGTTCTGTTTGGTTGCGTTATTTAAATTTAGGTGATATCAAGTGACTTACGCGAATAGTTTCCAACTTGGGTCCATTTGTGCGTTTTGTTAAGTGGGAAGCTTTGAAAATTAACGATTGTGTAACGGGTTGGTCCATCACCCCCGTTCATAAAGCGAAACAGACTGTCTTCCTCATCTGCAACAATAATACAATTAAATAGTCAGGTAATTAAGTTAATCAAAATCATTTGAAAGTTTATTATGTTGGAGTAATTAAGTTACTAGGTGTGTGGGCTCCTGACAATAATTTTATGCTTCAAACTATATGCCACAAATCAGATAAGATAATGTGGATAATTTGATTCCTACTCACATATGCTTCTTCATTTGTTTTATCTGTTTTTCGTACGCAAGTGTCACGTTATTAAATTCTACAAGCTTCATAAGTGTCAAGATGATGTTAAAATATTTATTTATCTAAAATACTGTTAAGCTATTAAATGCAAATTACACAAAATTTAGTAAATTTTTAAATTCTTATTTTTTTGCTATAAACAAATATTATACTGTTACAATATTCACCAAAAACGCAATTACTTATATGACTAATATTGAACAAATTTTTGAGTAAATAGGTAGATCTCTCAAAAATTTGTTTGATGTGTACTGATGTTTCAGTAGATTAAAATTTTGTTTTGAATTGCTTCTATCAAAAGCTATTCAAATTTGCGAAATAATTTAGCTCATGCTAAGCACTTCCTTTGACGAAAGTGTGGATCAAAGGCGCGTTGAAATTTTCACGCTTGGAAAAAGTCTGAAAGTGCTTCACAACTGTTACATGACGAACCCCGGCTAAGCAATGACAAAAAAGTGTTGAGAGCTCTTTGCAAAACTCTTTTGTTCATCTGAACTTTCACTTACGTCTCCTGTTTCTGACGTAAAAAATAAAGACTTTCTCCGAATGTCAAACTTGGAATCTCCATACTCTGATTCACACTAAAGTGACAAGGACGTCAAAACTCAAAAACTCTTGATTTATTCATAGTATTTCCAAGAACTTTGCCCACTTTTTCAATACCTTACACGAAAAAGTTTGGCAATTATCCATTAGACCAAAAAAAACTCAAACACTTTTTTTCAAAATGTGCCAAGACATACAAAACGAGTTATTGATTTTCGATAGCGGGAGTTTGCCAATTCGAACAAATCTAGAATCAAACTTTTTTTTAAACTTGTAAAAAAATTAAATTAAGGTTAAAATTAAAATGCAAATTAAATTTGGAAATTTGAAAATGGGAAACAATTGCTTGGAAATGAATTTGGATTATTTTGAATGAAAGTTCTGAAAATGACATTACCGGAAAATTAGCATAACCGCATCACTATGTGTTTCGCACTGTGTAATTCCCTGTGAGTTATGTTGCTTTCAGATGGCATTGAACAAAGCAACTAGTTTTGAAGCATGTACTATAGGATAATGTATGTCTGTAAAATATTTGCCGAAAAAAAAGAGAAAGCAGAGAAAGTTTTTCCACATTTTGAGTTCGCGAAGAAAGGGAGGCCACTCGTTATTCTGCCAAGTTTTTTGCCTAGCAGATGGAATCGTCAGTTCCTTTTTGATAAAGTTGGAATCTGAAGAAACCACACAAAACTCAACAACACTGGAGCACTGAGCCCCGAATTCCCAAATCATCAATCCAGAATCGAACAATAGTGGTAGCCTAGAGGCAGGGGAAGCTGATATACAGAGCATTTCAGAAGAGCCTCATAATTAGGAATCAATACACCTACCGAAGAGGGAAGGAGAGACTAATGGAGGGCTGTTCTATTGGAAATATCTATTCTTAACCGCAGAGATCCCATTAAATTCAAATCTATTTCCCTTTTTCAAAAGCTCGAGATTAGGGAAAACCAAGGAAAATTGCCTTCCCTGCAGACTTTCCCAGTTCCTTTTGAAATCAGCTTTCATTTTGCCTTTTCTGTCTAATTGCCTTTAGTCTCTGCCAAGTCTAACAGACAGGAAAACTACAAAGCAGGATTTGCTAATTTCAATTCAGCGCTTAGAAAAGCTGCAGCGTAGGTGGGATTCGTTCGATAATTAATTACACTAACTGCTTTACTATTACTCTACAGTGCTATATATAGCCAAAGTAATATAAATAGAAAATCAAGAGAATTCAGCAATCAATGCTTGGCAAAGCAATTTTAGACAATCGGTTTAGAAACATTTAGAAATTATCAATAAGGGCAATTTCTCTTATAGCTTATATAAAAAAAACAATATACTCAAGAGTACACTAAGCGAAATGCAATTTAAATTGTATAAATAAATATTTCCTCCGTGAGTACTTGCAAAGCATACCCTCCTAAAACGGGATTACCCTTAAGAGCCGTGCGTTAATTAGTTTTTTAATTTGCATTAGTTTTGATTTAATTGCAAATTGATCATTCAGATAACACTTGAAATTAACAATGCAAAGTCTTTGAAGCATAAGGGGGGGGGGGGGGGGGAAGAGGGGGGGGGGGGGGGGGTAAAGCGTACTTCCGTCTTGGGACATATCTGTTTGAGTTACATGTTGAATAAAAGGTCATTTTAAATTTGCGTTTACAAAAATTACCTTTAAAGGTCACATTCGACAAGTATTTGACAAGTTGCGGTCCGTCAATGTGCTGCATTTGGGGGCAGAGCCCTGGTCTTCCGCCGCACCAATTCTGATGCATGTTATTTAGAGCTGTAGCATAGGCGTAGACAGCATCCCGTACAAAGTGAATGAATGCGTGTTGGCGATATCCATTCGTTCGACTTATCTTCAAATTAGGAGCACAGCTACTGTTGAAATCCCCATTGAATCTACTGTCTTCCGTTCCCTCCAACCTGCAACTATAAATTCAAACTTAGAGTCGACTATCTAAGAGATTCATGTAACAGAATAGGCAATAAAGCTTTGCAGACAGACAATGGCCTCCAAAAATGGTAGCTAAATGCAAAATTAAGAAATATGTGAAAATGCAGCCAGAAAACGGTTTTGCTAACGGGTAAAACCGTAAAACATAAATTTTGGCACGACATTCTTTCGCCTACTATGCTCATTTTTTTCTAACATTTTCCTTTAAGAGTTATAACGTGGTGATGTCAATATTAATTAAACTAATTACTGGGCTAATTTGCCACTTCAGTGTGGTCATAGCTTGGTATTGTCTAACATAGCTTTCAACCTGACGAGGTAATACTCTTTGGCTGCTATAAAAGTTTTGACGTAAAAAGCGCCATTAACTGAGTTGTACTCTGACAGAACACGCAAGGAAACGGAAAGGTTAATTTGTAAATTATAGATAAGAATATAGAACTCTCAAACTCGACTTTGTCATGCCATAATGTCAGAGAAAGTTAGAAAGAGAAAGTTGGAGAAAGAAAAATGGAAACATTTTTACACATGCCTAATGTTGCGTAATAGAAATTTTGAGGAATCTGGGAAATAAAACTCACCCTCAACATAACCTTACCAAAACAATTCAAAATTTGAAAAAAAGAAGCTTTTTTTTTCAAAATAGTATTTTTGAAAAACTTACTGAAAGTACTCTTCCCAGTATTCTGAGAACCAGGGATTTCGCTGGTGTGATCCGGGTTGCAGTTCCATGAAATATTCATCAAATCCTTCCACGTGGCTTACAAGTGGCTGAATCGCAATGGCACCCTCAACAATATCCTCCAAGCCCTAGGGAAATAATTGGTAGAATTCTTTAGACAGTATCTTTTGCACGCCAAGGAACCTCTTCAATTACATTATCTTTTAAAACGGGTTACATTTTATTAGTATCAACCAACGCTGCATCATTTAGGACTCTCTACAATTTACCTACCTCTGGTACGCTAAGAGCATTATTCATTAGTATCTGCAACCTATCTACCATAAAAACATTTGTTTTTTCTTGTATAGATTGGAAATGTGTGATGTATCGCTCAAGTGCATTTATATGTGTGTGTGTATTTTGTAAAAAAAAAATTGTAAAACTTGTAAAATTTATGTACCTAATTTTTTTTCTAAAGTTCCTAAACGTGGTCTGTATTGTTCAGGTGTGTTTGTGTAGTTGCTGTTTCAGGTATTGTGTTACATGGTAAGTTTATTTTTGCAAACGTAAATTCGCAAAGACAAATTTGTTCAAGTTTCAGGTATTCATGAGGAAGCCGCACATTGGCTGAGTTAAGTAAGAGATGTCAAAGTTACTATTGAAATTCTATTCAGAGGTAATGTTTCGACGTCTTCTTTCTCCTTTCTTGCAAACCTCCTTCCTTTCAAATGTATTATATTCATTCTATTCAGCAAAATTTGCAAATTGGACACTGGGAAATTTGTCAGGCGGAATTGAAAAAGCTACTAAGGTTTCCTATTTTCTAAAATTACAATTTTTGGTTGAGCTGTATAATACAATAATTCAGGATCCTTTGATAGTTCTTCCTTTGTGGGTTGTTTACTGTAAGAAATTGACGCAAGTTGAGAAATTTATAAATACCTTTTTCCACTTTAAAGTATTTCATTTTACAAAACTTTTCTCTTTTTAAAGGAGTATGCATGAGCTCACTTCAAAAGTATCATTCAAGTTGATATCATTATTTTGTAAAAGAGATCCCAATCCCAGTTTCCCGTTTTCTGCAAAGTAGCTTTCATGAATAAGATACTAAAGCTCCTTACATTTTTGATAATAGAGCTTAAAATGATACAAGGCGCAGGATAGGCCTAATATCTGTTGCTGTAGTACAATGTAATGTATTGACGTAGTATTTATTTATCTGACGTATTATTCATTAAACAATTTTCTCCTTATTTGCAGGAGAAAATTAAAAATAAAATTAAAATAAGGAGAAAAGGATCTTAAAATATATAATATCATAGAATGAGCGGCTACACACTTATATCCTGATCATGAAAGTTTGAAGGAAAATTTTATGTCAAATTATGTTTGTGCAAAGTTTTATATTGTACACATTTTGTACACGTGTAGGTAATGGTTTACTGACACAACCTGCATAATACAAGAAATTTTTTGAAAGATATTCCGAAAATTCTGCGTAGTATGCGACACACCTGGCTCAGGTGGGCTTGGCCTTGGCAATCGACCGAAGTGATTCGCATTACCCCACATTTGTTGTGATGATGAATGGGCGTGTAACAACTGACAGAAGGAAATTGGAAATAAATTTGACTGATGAGGGTTGAGGGGCTGTTAGAGTGTCTTGGGAATTAGGTATAGATTTTTATACCTAATAGAGAAGTTAGGTTTTACGTTAGGTTTTAGGTTTAAATTTTTGTTTTCTTACGAGCACAACAGACTCTCGTAGACTCCACGCATCAGTTCCAATCCAAACGTACTTCTTCTCCCGATGAGCATCGAGACGTCCTGCTGCTTGAATGATTTCCTTTGTGTATTCCTTCTCCAAAATGAGTATTACAACTGCTCCACGAAAGAAGTAATAAAAAAAGATAAAAGTTGCAGATTAAAAGAATACATTTGGCAAGGCAGGGTACCTTGCTACATATAAGAAAGTCTACAGTTTTTATATGTAGCAAGGTAGAAGTCTCATGGTTCTCTACTTAATCCCCCTTTTTCTCCTTTTCCTCCCATTATCCTAAAGTGTTAATCCATTTGTAATATTAGAGTATAAACTCCAACTCTTAACTTTAAGGCTAACAGTGAAACCCAACATAAGTTTATACAGACCAATCGCAGCATATGTTGCTAAGTACTCGCACTATCCTAAAGTGTTAATCCATTTGTAATATTAGAGTATAAACTCCAACTCTTAACTTTAAGGCTAACAGTGAAACCCAACATAAGTTTATACAGACCAATCGCAGCATATGTTACTAAGTACTCGCACTAGATTGCCTTTATGCTAAATTTACCTTCTGACATTTTAGATTTTTCAACTTTGATCATTTTGTGTGTGCTTGGTCGGACTTAGGTTAGACAACAAACATAATGGTATAACGCGGACGAAATGTTGAACGGAGACTTCTGGTCTAACATAAAAGTTACTTTTTGCAGGTAGCTAAACTTTAGCTTGCTCAAGGCGCTGCGGGAGGCAAATGTATTTGTTCAAGCATGTTCGGCTAAAGTGCCTGTTTACTCTCCGTTTGTAAACAATGGAAACGACAATTACGGAAATAAATCGGGGAAATAGACATTCATTTTGAATTTTATTTCTTGTGTTCTGTTTTCAAAAGATTTATAGCTCACGATTTGTTACTGAAGCTAACAACAAAACCACAAAACGTTTTTTTGTCTGTAAAGTCTTATATAGACTTATTTTTAAGCTTGGGAATTTTAATATATCTTAAAAATTATACAAAGTATGTCAACCATTAAATTCAGCATAAAGTAATCTAATAGGACAACAAATGCATATAAAATAACATATAAGCAACATGTTTAAGTGGTGCTGAGTTGCTTGAAATATACATTGTGCTTTCATTGTATGTGTTGCGCTTCATTTAAATAAAACCAAGAACCATGCACTCTCCTTTATGGAAAAAGAAGAATTTGTGGAACCTTGTGCTGCTAAATTGTTAGCGGTTTAGAGTAAAAAAGGATATTTACAGCTCACCTCTAATGTCATCAATTGCGTTGATGTTGCGAATAATTTGTTCGTAGTCTGAGGGTTGAAATTGGTCTCGGATGACTCGTTGCGGCGTTGTGAAACAAATGGTGTCATTTACCGCAACGTCACGCAGCGTTTCGTAGCAGTGAATACCGTACTCGGAGTCAGTGTATATCACTGCCACATATGTCCAGTGAAAGTGCCTAAAATAGAATTAAACCTGTTGATTGTTGGGATAATCATGTTTTCAGCATAAACATGACATTGTTTAACATTAACTTAACATTGTCAAACATTAAAAAAATTCTTTCATTAACAGCTACAGTCACAGTTGTTTAGTCAAGCTCTGTGCAACTGTAACCTTATTCAAATACAACTTTTGATTAATTTGATTCGTAACTTTTGGAAGATGTCACATTTCTGCGTATGTAGGACTAAATCAGGTCAAAGACATAACTTTTGCTTTCATGGCAAACTTCGTAACTCAACTTTACAACTTCCAAGTGGCAACTAATTAAAATATGTAAATTTATGCCCAATGTGATCGAGAGCTTCATGTGAAATTTCAGAAAATATATTAAACTTATTAATTTATTGTTTTCCTTCTCTTTGTCTTTACTACAGTATTTTGAGAGTAGGTTTATTGAGTTTAAACTACACAGGAAACAAATAAGAGGGCTCAGGACAAAAGTGACTTATTTTGGGAAGTAATTCAGAAGTTGTACTTTAGCACCATTTTATATGGTCTCCCACTCAATAAAATCAAATTATAGGAAAAAGGAGAAAGTCTGAAGGGCGGCACGTGGCAGGGGGAAGCAACAAAGGTGAGTGTAATGCAATACAAGGCAGTAAATTCCATTGTCTAATAAAAATGCTTGGTTTTTTCCCTTTTCCAAGGAAAGTATTCCAGTAAAATCATGTTTGAGCCTAATAAAAAGTTGTGCAAATGCTCTGGGCGGGAATTTTTGACGAACTCACCGAAGTATGTCTAGAATGGCATGAGCCTGAGTTACGTCTGAAGGAACCGTTCTGAAGAAAAATGGAAATCGATCTCGGTTGCTCAATTGCGGTGAGGTGGACATGTAGCTAATTTGGGGGACTTGAAATAGCCGAAGCAAATTTGCTATCTGTAATCAAAAAAAAAGTTTACATCAATCCAATTTTTTTAATATTCAGAAATACCACTTTTTTCTGCTTTTTTGCCGAAAATTTTGCTATTTCCAGATTATTGAAATACAAATTCTATAGTGCTGGGGGTCAAGATAACAAATATAAAAGTTTTTTAATCTTGGAAATTTAAAATAGCTGTGAGCTCTTTGTGTTCATTCAACAATTTTTAGAATAAAACAATATAAGACTTAAAAAAGTTTTTTTTTCTGTAAATCCTTGTTTTTCTACACTTTCTACGTAGAAAGGAAAGCTCTCGTTTCGTGAGAACTTTTAGAGAGGATTGAAGTAGGCGGGAAAGCTTTCTTCTGAGTTCAGCCAAGTGGACAATAGAAAGATTTATTGTGACTGAATTTCCTTGAAACAAAAGAGAAAGCAAATAAAATCTCGCTTTTTTCATTCGTCGAGATTCCTTAAACAGTGGTTTTATTTCGTGGAATAATAGCAAAGTTATTTGAAAACACGTTGCGAGTACAAACTGAAAGAATAGTGTCATTGCAAAAAATAAACTAGAAACAGTGAAACAGTGAATTCTACTAGTGAAACAGTAGAATTTTTATTATCTTAAACCTCGCAAAACAATGATTGGCTCCATGATTTAACGTTTGAACAATAAAATATATTTTCATTTTCTTCTCGTTAAGATGATTTGGGTAAAACTTGCAATAGGATTTCATTTTCTGACAAAATTAGTAATTAACTTAACTTTAACTTAACTTGTGGGGTAAATATTTTTAAAAAATTGAAAATTTAAGAGCTAATAAAGGTTACCTGAATTGAGACAGAAGATGATTGGCCTCCGATGACGCCCACAATTCTATCGAATTGAGCGTTACTAGCTAAACTCGCTGGAGAGCCATCAGCGCACTCAAATTCCGTTTTATGGTACTCATTGGCGTGGGCAATGAAACCTGTAAAAGTTAGAACAAACATGGGTGTTTTGTATAGTGCTGCAATTATTTTAGTTGCATTTTAGTTTTCAAAACTTTTTTTAAAAATTCATATGCTAAGCAAATTACAATAAGGAAATGCACTGCGCAGTTTGGGAATTGCAATATTCAGGGTAAGCGGAATAAAGAGAAAGTGATATTAATCCTAGTGACATCCGATCCTGATGCGACAGAAAAGTGAAAGTCACTCTAATAATAAGCCTTTTCATTTGGTCTCTTAGGTTTAGGTTTATGTCCGCTCACCCCGCCCCTTGGCCCCATTCTGGACATCAGGGGGTCATCAGCAGTGACGTCAGGGTGCCTAATGTCACTTGTGCACACACTGCAACTACCTGGTCCAACTCCCCTCACATGCCAGGCTTAGGTTAGCATTAGCTTATAAAAAAAACTCTCTGGACAAAACTAATCACAATAAGTCACTTCTTGTTACTTCCACCACAATACAAGACAGAAAAGCAATTTCGCATCAAAGCAACCTACTCTGTCCCTCCAAACCTCAGGTTTATCACAATTAGCACAAAATAATGAACAATACTTGCCTAATATCAATGCCAATTAAACCTACAAATTCTTATTATAGCATATTTCTCATTAGTATCCAAGCGAATCAGGCATACTTCCCACATTGCGATGACATTTTTCCAGAAGGTCAGCACAAAATAGTTATCAATTTTATAATACTACAACGCAATTAGAGCCAGGTTTGTCTTATATCTCCTTTATCATTAGTAATACTCCAAGTTTTGAATACTTTCATTTTTAGCAGAATCAGCAATTTATGAAAAAGTTGTATGCGTACAGGAAACCAATATCCGATACATTTTGACTATTAAGCAAAAACTAGATAAAAATTTTGCTACTATACACGGATAATTTTTGCTAGTACAGTTACCAAATGCAATTAAAGGGAATCGACTTATTATAATTAACTGAAATGAAAGTTTTCAAAATCGAATACTATATATAAGGCTATATATATATATATATATATATACAGAGAAAAAAGTTTTCTTTTTGTATTGTAAAGTTACACTGTTTTGTGTAGGATTTTTTTGTTATGACTTTCTTATACTATTTACTCAATTGCTCTAAATAGTTCAAACATGGAGGTACAAATTCCACCAAATTTGGAATTGTAATATAACTATAAATTGTTTGATGAAGCCCAATGTTTTTCAAAACAAAAACATTCATGCTTTAAAACTCACGGCTTCCAGTGGTTTTATCAAGTTATTTGTACAATTTTTCCGCATAAGAGTCAATTGTTTAGTCTGTTGCTATAAAACATAAAAGAATTTGTAAATAAATTGTGCAAGGAGATTCGAACCCTGACCCTTACTTTGTTCCAACTTTTCTCGTAGTATGGGTGCTAAAATGTGTTGTAAATATTTAGGACTCGCGAATTAGGCCTTTAGCCCTTCACATCTGTTTCATTAATGAGCTGTATTAATTAGCTGAGAAGAGTGTTGCATAATTAGAAGTAGGAGAATAACGCAGTGTACCTTTGACAAAGTCGAGTGACTGTTCGAGGGCGTAGTGCACGGAGTCACAAGTGTCCAAGGCGAGGACGCCGATTTTAATCCCAGGCAAAATGGACTCATTCCTATTGATCTTGTCCACGGTGTATAGAAGGGCCTCCAGAGGCTGAATCCCGTCCTCCAGCTGCCAACGCACAAAAAAATACTTTTTAAATTGACCATTTGCAATAACGCAAAATTTTTTACTTCTTTAATAAAACAATGCCTGCTTGCTATTAAAGAAAGAGAACCTACGTCGTGGTCATCTTCTACATTTACAGTTTTCAATTTTATACTTTTCGAATGATTAATTCTACTGTTGTTGAGATAAAGAAAACTTGGATGTTGCAAGATTAATACGTTCAAGATTTTAAAGTTACCAAATAACCATTCTGTCGCATTGTACTCCAAATAAAAATACATTTCTTTGACAATTACATGCCTAGTGAATGAAAAAGTCATCAGTACGCAGAATTAATTGTTTAATTAATTAATGTTAATTGATAGAAACTAGACGTTAATAAAGGTTTCTTATTAACCTAAATTGTTTTGTTTTGTGACCTAATTTTGTTTTTAATGTGTCCAGTATCCTGCCATTTTAGTATCGAAGTGTTACGTTTTTAAGCAATAAATTTCTGGATCTTAAAATTAGCATAAGTATAATATTAAAAAGTTATAAATTGTTTTAAGCAAATCTGGTCTGTAACGTTTTGGGAGTAGCGTCGAAATCTTCAGTAATTTTTATGGCATAGTACTTTAGAAGCTAGTCTTTTGGTGTCTAATTATCTAATAAAGTTGAAATTTTCGCTCAAGGATTTTGCGTCTAAAATTTCAACTTTCTTTGACCTATATTTCAAGCTTTGGAATTATTTTTGACAGCATTCCACGCTTGAGGCGAGTTTTGGTGGCTGACTCGCATTACAAAATAAAGCTTTACTGCATGTATCAAAAACAGTAAATTTAAAAAGCTTCAAACTAAATTTGAGCTGATTAGAATCTTGAGCCAAACTGAAAATGGCATAAAATTTGCATGACCGTGAAGCATCCTTTGGTACCAACAAAAACCAGTTCTTGAAACAATGCAGATACATTTTGTGCAGAAACTGTTTTTATATTTTTTGCAAAACTGTCAAATCCAACACTCTTGCCTTTGGTTTTGGTGTGAGAGTAAGGTTACTATTGCGAAACTGGCACAGAAAAACATGGATGACAAGTAAAACTCGTTTTTGTGCATTAGTGCACGTGAAACAATTTATTTGCAATGTATCAGGAGCCTTTCAAGCTTCCAGCTCAAGAAAACACAACCTCATTTTAAAGGCTTAATTTTTGGCTTTTTTAACTAAAAGTGAAGCAGTCCAAATAAGCACTTTTGCACCACTTTTGCTTTCTTTACTTTGCTATACATATTTGTGTTTACTATTTACTTCGCTTTACTTATTTCCACTTTTGATGCTTATTTGACCCAACTGAAAATTTACAACAATAACTTGAATATATTTCGCACGATGAAAGATATTACGCTTATTTCTCAAAATTGCTCGGTAATTATTTTTAATTAAGCTGCTAATAATAATTGGATCAAAAATGGATCCAATTAAAAAATTTAGCTAATTGGGGCACTATATTTACCATAATAAAATGAAAGTTCACATGTAAAAATAGTGTAAACCCTCGTTTTTCCTCCACTTACCTGTATCTTATCACATGATGACTCTGAAATTGATCCGCGTCTGTGAACAGGAAATAAAGCTCCCAAAATTATATCACCTCCATAATTTACTAATAGTTTCTGACTCCGACAAAGCACACGTGGAGGGGCGTAGGCTAGGAGGAATAGTCCCACTAAGATTTGGCCCCACTTGGCCCCACCACAACTAATTGCTATCATTTCTTTTGGAAAAAAGAACTACTGCACTATAGTTTTAAAATAACTTTCTCACTTTATTTGAAGAAAAAAAATAGTATTGGGAAACAAATTTTTTTTACATGTTTGTAATTTATAATAGAACGTGTATGTTAGGCTGATATTTGTCACATGAATATTGCACAATGGAATTTTTTGACAGTAGAAATGAAACCGATCTGTCTCCAGGATCCTCCAGGAGAAGACTGACAAATTTCTGAGCTGGAGAAGACGTCCTGGAGCCGCTCGCTCTCCTGGAGAAAGCCTAAACGCAGGAAACCTTTTCATCAAACCCTTCATTTAAATTCCAGTGTAATTTCGTACTTGCCTGGAAAGTGGAAGATATCACTTTGCAAGAAACGGCGTTAGAGTCTCCTGCTGCATGTATAAACATGTTTGAATAATACTATATAAATAAATACTAATAAAAATGATATTTAAAATATTAAAAAAAATGTAACATAATGCTTTGAAATGTATCAATTCTATACAAAACTCAATTTATTGAGAACAATTCCTACTACTACAAATCTAAAAACTACGATATTCCTTCGAGCAGTCAATTAATTTATCAATTATTTAAATTGGGCCAGTATTATCAAATCTACATGCAGCTTAAACAGATAATTATGTGTCAAAGGGTATCGGACAATAAATTTTGAAAATTGTTTTCAAGATATAGGATTCACAATTTTAAAGCCGATTTTGTGAAATCCGGTAGTATCAAAATCTGTTATATGTATGTACGATTATATGTTAAATTTTATATAAGTTTGCCAAAGAAATATTGGAAGCTTTTTTAATTATGTATTATTATTTATTATGTAATCTCAAGTTTTGTTCTTTTTAGGAGTAAAACCGAAGCTTAATTTTTGCCATGACTATTTCACTTTATCTTGGGAAAGCGCAAGGCGATAATGCAATTTTCCAGTTAAATCTTATAACAAAGGGGGATTTTGTAAAGAAAAATAATAATTTTCTTAAAACCTTCTAGGTCAAGTCGATGCTGAAAATTTTGCAAGAACCTCTTGACGATTACTTTTACAACCAATCACTTTTGCTCAATTCCAATGCCAAACACGCATATAATGAACATTACGTCGCTTATAAGGAACTGATGGGAGAATGAAATTGGAAATAATTGGCAAAGGGCCTTTGGAATTCGATTTATTACAATTTAGTGTCTTGATCGTACTAGGCAGAGGGCAAAGTCACTGTCATCAATACAAAATGACAGAGAGCACTGATCTCTTTTTTTGGATTTTGAACAACTTAACATACATTCTCTACCCTTGTGTCTACATTCCCTTTTTATATCCCTTCAACTGCCTCTACGAATATTTTACACTTTTCAATCCGACATGTTTTAGAGAAAAAAACAGTCCAGAGGTACATAAAGCAAAAGTAAAGCAGATCCAGACACAGGTAAGAAAAAGAGAAATACGTCATTATGACATAAAAATATTGGATATTTTGTGAAATTTTAGGTTTCCACTAAAGCTTTTCACTTTAGTAATAATTTTTTACTAATTATTTTCATTACAAAAATACTAATGGGCTCTTATAACAAAAACGTTCAAGGTCGTGCGATGGAACAGAGATGGAAGAAAAAGGAAGATGTGCACGAGTCGTAGTGTGAAGAAAACACTTGCGATTCGTAACATTGATAAGAGTCAGTTCAGTCAAATTGAGCTCGGAGAGCTTGATGACATCATACAAATCGACTTGGATAAAATGGTAAAGTTTTTTTAAAAGAACATTAGTAAAGCAAATTAGTAAAAGCACAAAACCAATTGGTCACATACAGAGTGTTTCTTAAGTGCCGTATATGAACCAAAATTATGGAAAACAAAACTTTTCTCGGTTGAAAATTGACTGCCACCCTAGGTCATTTTCTGCCAAACAAGCCTGTCCTACATCATAAAAATTTCAATTTTGTTAAGTTTGCGTTCCTTCCAAAAACAGGCTTGATTAGCTAGTCGCAAATAAATCTAAGTCGGGTATCTTTTTTATTCATGTAGTTTTTCAAAGTCGCCCAATCAACTAACGCTGATTATGAATTTTCAATTCAGCCATTTCCTACCTCTTCTGTCAAATTGTCACGCACCGACAACAAGATATTTTGCTTTTAATATTTAAATACGCAATTAAACCATGAATTTTTGGATAGCAAGTTTTTGTATTAAATAATTATTACGGCTTTAAAACCTATCTGGATTTTTATATTTAATCAAGTTTTGAGAAACTCTCTGTTATCTTCTACTAACTTGACCAGCCATTTCTTTTAGGTTGAACTAACTTAACCTAACCATTTTTCACTTAATTTGTATCAAAGGAACTCATAGTTGAGCCTGGGATGCAAATGGGAACGTTGACGCATAAGCTCCTTCCCTTGGGACTTACAATTCCTGTCATACCTGAATTCGAGACACTTACAGTTGGTAAGGTTAAACTTATGGTTCTTTCCAAAAATGAAACCTAATGGGAACTGCCTGTTAAACTAGGTGGGTTAATAAATGGCGCTGGACTTGAAACGTCGTCACATAAGTATGGTTTGTTTGTGCACACGTGCCTCAAATTCGAAGTTGTGTTGGCCGATGGCTCAGTTGTTACCTGTTCAGAAGTAAGTGAAGCTTCAATGTAAGTATGTTACTTTCATTTTGCATGATAGATAGAAGCCGAGCAAGCCCGTCCAAGGTCAAGAAAATTTAAATTTGGGTTCTTCTTAAGACGGGCTTGTTTGGCTTTTCTAAACAACATTTAACCTAATAATAGCGTTACAACAAACAACTACTCAATTTGGAGAAGATTGAGTACAATACCAATTAAACTATTATATAATTATTATAATGATTGAGGGTAAATTATTATTGAGTTATTGTTATTATTATAAGTTTTGGAGCGAAACCAATAATATAGAAGGCGTACGTTAGGTACCATATCGTAATTCCACTTGTATACTAAGCCCTAATTCAACCTTGTTGCTGTTTACCAGAAGGAAAATCCAGATTTGTTTAACGCAATTCCAATGGCCTACGGAACTCTGGGACTAATGACTGCAGTCACATTTCCACTCTTACCAGCTGGAAAGTAATTAACAAGTCAAAAAAATAATTAAAATGATTAAATACAATAAAAGGGTAACATATTTTAACCTAGTTAACTGACTTTCAGGTATATTAAATTAGAGTATCACGTTGCAAGAAGCTTAAGCGAGGCCGAGAGTCTAATGAAAAGAAAAGAATATGAATTCATTGAAGGCATTGCTTTTGACAAGAATAACTCCGTCGTTACCCTGGGAAATTTTTCAAACATTGCTGAAGAAGAGAAGGTAAGATTTAAATGTGATGTACAAGCCAAATGAGCCCATCGTAGGACAGCGGTGCACCTAAGTAACTCCTTTCGTATTACCAGGGCTATATTTTTGATTTTACATATGATTAAGTTACACATGCTATAACTTAACCATATTCATGCAAAAAAAATTGAAAGGGTTCCCTTAAGGGGTACCCCTGTCATAGCACCGGCAAATTTGTTTACTAGCCTAACTGACTTGAAATGATAAATTGTAAAAAAAAAATTTATTCCATGACGGTTAGATTCGAACTCAAAACGCTCAATTCCTTAGCCAGACGTTTTTACGCTTGAGCTAAGACGGTTTTGTTTTCACTTCTTTGTTATAAATCATATTTTAATTATACAGTTAATCATTATTAATATTTCTAACCCCAGTACAATATAGTTTCTACGCATTATCATTAAAATACTGATTAATTTCACGTCCCTCCAACAGTTATCAATGGTGTTATTGGCTGTGAAGCAGTTAATTTAACCAATTAAACAAGGTATATAATCAAATTTCAACTTAACTATTCACATAAAAGCGATAAAAAATATTGCTATGCTTTGTGGCATACCGGAACAGCACGCATCAGAATATTTAATGCATTCGTATTTCATACTTGATAATACTTCTCTTCAGGTTAACCACGTCAACCGCTGGTACAAACCATGGTACTACAAGCATGTAGAGTCAATGCTAACCAAAGACAGCCCAGTAGTAGAATACATTCCAACACGTGACTACTACCACCGACACACGCGAGCCTACTTTTGGACAGTGGGAACCGCCGACATCACTCAATCTCCTATTTACATGTTTCTATTTGGCTGGTCATTCCCCATCAATTTCTCATTTCTCAAAACCGTCATACCATTCCCAAAGTTCCTGGTCGACCAAGGCTTCAAGCGCAACGTTCTGCAAGACTTCGTGGTTCCAATGGATAAGCTCGTAGAATCCATTCAACTATCAGATGACCTCACAGGGGTAAAGGAAAAAACCATTGTAGATTTAGCGTACTAATCATTTTCGAGTGCCAAACTAGGAAACTACTTGGACAAAAAGATTTAGTTTTTAGTTTCTGGATTATCCTGTCCTAGTATGGGATAGTTTGGCAGCCATATAAAGGAGTGCTACTCTACCCTATTCATTCCCTGAAATCAATTCAATGTAAACTTCCTACAGTACAGTTGACTACAAATTTTCACATTTTCGAACGTCTCCAAAATTATTCCCGAATTCAAACAATATTAAAAATGTTTCAGAATTCAGAGGCTACTGTGACGAACTTTAAAATTGTGGCAATTAGTAGTTGACTTCATTGTACTCATGTCATACTGTGAGTTCTATTTCAGCATTTTACTACAGTAGTGCAATTGTAGCTTCTGCTACTTGAGCTTTTATCTTCGGACGTTAAGTCTTATTGTACAAAAATGTAGAATGCCAATTCAAGTTGTAAAAACTTCAATACTTCATTCCTCGTTGGTAATTTGAGATATTTAATACGTTACCTATACGATTAGTGCAAGAAACGCGAGAAAATTAGCATACAATTTATTAATTGAAGACTATCGAACTACTATAGTTCAGACACGAGATAATAAGAAATTAAGTATACTTTCGTAATCTGTAATGACCATTATATTACACAAACGCCATGGTACAAGTACTTTGGCAACTTCGTGGAAGGTTTATAGTGTAATTATATTGTCTAATAAGCATAACTACCACTGGCACAAATTTTTTAAAAAAATTTTAAAGTTGGAGTAGCAAGTTTGAAAAAAAAAATCCCTAAATATTCGTAAGTTTGGAAATCGGGAATTAGCCAAACAAGCTGGTTTGAGAGTTGTGTTATTAAAAACATGAAACTTAGTTTTGAGTACAAAAATCTTGCAGCAATACGATTACATTTAAGCTATATTAGGCCACATAAAGCTTTTGGATTGTTTGATTCTCTAAATCCTATCACACCGAATTACAGATCTACCCCATCTGGATCTGTCCGACAAGAATGCTAAAGCGTCCGGGACTATTGCGTTGCCGTGGCGACACTGATGAAGACTACGTTGACATAGGTATCTACGGTTCTGTCTGCAGTGCAAAGCTAAGAAAGTTAGGCGGAAGCGCCAGGATGGCAGTAAAGAAGTTTGAGCAGTTTTCAATTAAAAACATCGGGTAAACATGCTGCTCAACATATTCTAAGTATTCCTGAATTTGTATTAGTCGATACTTTGAGTAAATCAAACAACAGAATATAAATAGTAACGAGCACAACTAATATTTTAACTAACTTTGTTAACACAACACAAATTATCCTACCGTAATTTAATTCAAAAGTCTTGTTTAGGTTTCAAGGAATGTACACAGACTGCTATTTGAGCCCAGAGGATTTTGACAAGATGTTTGATCGCACCCTCT
>VYYI01000460.1:0-31153 GCA_021029175.1 Bilobella aurantiaca
ACGAACACCAAAAAATACAACATATTTGAAGAATCCAATTCGTCACGCATCCTTCCGTGTTTATTAAATAAGATTAGTTCATAATTTCAACACTTTCAAAAGTACTACATAAGAATATTAGAGCTGTTACCTCTTCGGGAATTGCTGCGAATAGGTAGTAGTTATTGGTGCCTGGAATATCCTTTGCTTGTAAAAAGGTCACGACGCCTGGCATTCTCTGCGATGGATGCAATTCCAATTTATAATTTGTTAGCCCAGCTCGGGACTGGAATGACGAATTAATTGGGATTCCTTACCAGCGCTTCTGAAGCGTCCACACTCTTGAGCCGTGCATTGGCAACGGTCGTAACTACAAATGCGCCAGCCAATTCGCCCGGCCTTCTGGGGATGTCATTTACGTATTCGGCCTCACCTTGAAATGAAAACTTGAAATGGTTGTGGCTGTTTAGTGCAAAGCAGCAGGAGCGCTTAAGCATTATAAGCAGAGTTTACCAGATGTCTGAACGGTCGCTTCAAGCTTCGAAACTGGCTGATTCAGAGGCCACTCCCTCTTATCCGTGTCGTAGCTTTGCTTTCCAAAGGTAACGCCATGCTCAATGTCGCCCGCACCAGAGCGAACCTTGTCCTGAGCAGTTGTCCCAAGGATCCCGAGTATAACCTGCCGGCAAATCGGCAAGTTTCAATTTTTTAAACAAGTTTTATAATTTTTTAAATTTAAATTACCTTGTACAAAAGAGAAAGTGTAAGCGCCTTTCTGTATTCTGGAGTCGCATCTGGCGGATGATGATCAGGTACGATTTCACGATCAAGAGCATCCAAGGCCCCAGCTACTGTTCTTGCATCGCCCAGAAATTTGCCAAGCAAGTATATTTCTGTTCCATTTGCATGGGCCTGCAGAAATTTTTATTAATTAGTCGAAATTCGTTATATTTAACTAGCACTGTTTTTAAAATTAACTCACAAAGTCCGGATGTAAACCTCCGAAAACAATTGAGGGTTTCTCACGAATACTAAAATTTCGTTTTGGATCGACGCGAAAGAGGAAGCCGGCATTAACGTAGGCATGTGCATTTTGATAACGCCTTGTGATCTTGCAACAAACAAAATCGAAATGTTTAAATTAATGTTCTAAAATTTGGCACATACCAAGTACAACTTTGTGACCCACTTTGAACGTTCGAAGGGTGTAGCCTCTACTCTTTGGTAAAGAAGGAAGGTTTACTGACAAAATGACCTTTCCGTTCATGTCCAGTTTCAAAAAGTCCAGTACAGAATACATGCGCTGGAGATTTGCAGCAGATGCTTTTAAAATGTGTATAAAATTAATTAAAACTTTATTCAAAATTTTAAAATCAAAACCTTCTTACCGATACTTAAGGATGCTCCGACCGTTTCCAGGAGCATGAAGATATCCGATGGAAATTCGGGATGGTCGTGCTTGATCATCAGATTTCCAGCCAAAGTTCCATTCTAAAACGTATGGTGCTTAATCATTTTAAGAAAAATTTTAGTTACGAATTTGGAAAAACTTCAGCTTACGCTGCGGACTGGAACATTTGCTACTCGCTGAATATGTTTGCTCATTTCCTCGGCATATTCGAATCCATCAATCGTGGAGGCTTTCAGTAGCTGCTCGATTGCCATGGCCAATGTTACAGCACCCCCTAGCACAACAGCGCGACTTTCCAGCGAAACGGTTTTGAGTTCCGGTACAGCCGTGATATCCAGGTAACCTTGATATGGTCCATCGTACTTATAAATTCCTGAAATTTTAGTAAAGAAACCATCACTATAAACATCAATTTTAGAAATAGCATTATAGCAATGGAGGATTTGAGAAATCGCAGGTATTTTAAAAGAAATCATCCATCTTGTTGTTACCAGTTGCAGTATTTCCAGCAACAAGTCGATAGGTCATTCCAGTACTAATGAACTGCTGCATTGCCGAAAATAAGTTGTCCAGCCTCGTCGGCTTGACCCATTGTTCTCCAGATTTTAAATTTAAATGGAGTATCGAGGTCGGTTGTTCTACAGTATCAAAACTGTCCGTATCATCACCTGCCAACGAGCAATTTGTCTTAAAATTTTGACAACATCCTTTTTGAAGTGGACATGGACTTCCGGAAAAATCCTAAAAATTATGGAACAGCATTAATTTGAAGAAGGAATAATTATGAATTGTTTCTTTTTCAGATTTCAGAGCGGAAATGGCTTAATCTGTCAAGGATGGGATGGAACCCATTTTTGACGGATGCTGGCTCGTCCGATTTTTGGTGATTTTCTTTTTCTGTATTTTTTTTTCAAACACAGATATTCAGTTGAATTTAAATCTTTTACCTCCATATCAGCACATTTCCGTTTAAGTTGTTCCGAGGCGTCGGTTCCCAGGGATTTGAAAGCGTCCAAAATAGGACGGTAGCCAGTGCATCGACAAATGTTTCCGTCAAAGTTGTCCTCGATTTCTTTCATTTTGGCCCCCGCTTTTGAATTCATCAAGCTTTGGAACAATCAAAAACAAATTTTTAGATAAAAATGAATATGATTTTGTTAATCTGAATTAATTAAATAGGTAACTATTACTAAATTATTAAGTTTATTTTCAATCCATTTCAATCTCACCTGTGCATATTCATGATCATTCCGGGCGTACAGTAGCCACATTGAGTTCCATTGAAAGTGACAATACGCTTCTGAATTTCGTGGTAGCCATTTTTCTTATTTCCCAGTCCTTCAATAGTCGTGATATCCCATCCGTCACAAGCAAACAGCGGCGTCAGGCACTTTGATTCAAGTGAACGATTTAAACAATTGCATCGAAGTGTCTATGGTACGCTTATTAAAACGTAGCTCACCGAATTCACAGGTCTGATGACCTCTGCCCCGGAGGCTGCATCTTTTGATTTAACGGATACCAAGCACACGCCACAACCTCCTTCGCGACATGAGAATTTGGTACCCTTAAGGTCAGCTTCGTCCCGAATATAATCAACCAATAATGTGTCGGGCCCAATATGGGGCATTGACTCTCCATTCACTATTCAATAATACACGACATTGCGTTATAAGACGATACTTGCGACGATTTAAAATGCCATCCGTTCCTCCTTACCATTGTGTTCTACACCGTTGATGAAAAAATTAACGTTATGGCTCATTACCACGTTTTCCAAAGAACTGTAAATTAGTAAACAATTCAGTTGAATACATGGAACAACGACAAGGGCGACTTTTAGAGCAAAGGTTTTTTTTTTTTCGCCATAAAAATTTACAAATCAAGCCGTTCTACGACGGCACGGGCTTGTTGGGCTTTAAAATTAAAATAGAGAAAGGACGCTGTAGTGTATTATTCAGAGCTCGCTGAAGGGTTCTAATACATTTTTTTTGCAGCAAAAGTAATTCAGTACAAGACGCTTTATATTACTGCATGTAAATTATAATTCGAAATTATATTTAAATTACATTTGTAATAATAAAGGAAACTTTCAATAATCACAAAGCTAAATTACCTGCTCTGTTCCGCTCCCATTGTGCAAGGAAGCTCAACCTTGCTTTTCAACTGCACTGCTAAATAACTAATGGTTGGCTATTGAAATTAAGATGAATTTGAGATTAATTCATCTCGTCAAAGGACCAACACAATACAGCATTCCCGTGTAATACACCTGTCAAACGCTATGTAACAAAGATTAAATTCCAAATGAAGCGTCCTTTTTTGCAAAACTACCACTCCTTGACTATGCCAAAAATGGAAAAAGTGTCCTTGAAAATGGCCTTCCTAATTGGTTGCACAATGAATAAGATGCTCCCCGCTGGACAGATCAAGTACAGATCAAAATTGTGCACAGAACAAGTCGAGGGACGATTCTAAGAATTTAGCATTTTTTTAATCAAGCGTTATTTTTCTTCAGAAGAGGCTATTAGTTCTGGATGCTTCAGATAATGCCAAGTGCGGTTAGTTCAAATGAAAACAAAATCATTGGATACGAAACATCCAGATTTTATGGAACCGTTTTCTAAAAAAAAAATTTGTTTCCTGCAATTACTTTAAAACAAAAACCAAAAGCGGAAAGGCGTGGCTTTGTAATAACAGTTTGACATCTAGAAAAAGAACCTATTGTTATTTTATTGAAACGATTTTTTTTGTTCTGGCATAATTTTGAGTGTTTGACATGATATTCTTTTTGAAATAATTTAGCAATTATTTTATTTTGCTCAATTAGAGAGAGCGTGCTCTATTAATGAGCCAAAATTTAGGAGTTACTTTTTAAGAACTCTGTTCACTTTACCCCAGGAAAAACGCGGGCTTCGAAAAAATTTGTATGAAAAACATCAACAATATTTTGAAACAACATTTTCAATTACCGTTTTGTTAAATTTATATTAAACTCTGATTGGATTGATTAATTAATTAATCAGGTATTTAGTTGTGTTATCAAATTTTTTTAATTGAAGAATTAACTTAAGTTTATCGTGGCTTTGCAGGTAGAGTACGATACTACTCTAGGCGAAACACGGTACACGGAGCACCAATAAAACTGCACCTTAATTACATCAATTAACATAAGTTAAGGTGTAATTAACAACCTCCAAGGTCCAAGATGACTTCTGGATTCTACAAGTACTTACAACTGATAAAGAAAGAAACGCCATACGCTAAGAGAATGGCCTGTCTAAGTAATCAAATCTTTGGGAACGTAATTAAGCCTCTTGCAAAACTAAGGCACGGCAAGGTAAGTGATATTTAGCTAATTCACTTTACAAATTGGTGTAACTTAAGTAATTAGTAAAGGCCCATTAAGGTAATAAAGCTTATGTATTATTTCATAGGTAAATAAAATCCTGGGCAAACTTCCATACCACAAGAATCCGGCCTACGTGGAATATTATCCGAGACACGTCGAGACTCATTTCCTGATGAAGCATTTGAGGGACTACGGGCTGTATCGGTAAGTTTATTGATATGTAGAAACGTTGATAAATTAGCTCCGACATATGCTCGTGTCATTATACTTAATTTCTCAGTTGTGTTTTCGTTTATTTGTTGGTAATATGAGTAATATTTAATATAGTTAAATACTAAGAAAAGAAATTATAAATTTGGTAGTGCATCTACGAAATGCTTACGACTTTGACAAGTAAGCGAACCATTTCGAGTTTGGAGATTCCTTGTTGAGTAGCTATATAGAATTTAGGTCGGTTAAGTTCACCTCTTCGACTTCGTGTTCATTAGTCACCTACAAGAGGTTAAGCTGTCTGACACTGACAAATGCATCTCTTCATTCATTTGCACGGGCAGCGGTATACGATGACAAGACCTGCTTTCATCTGATTTGGCAATCTCCCGTCAGTTCAGCACGGGCGTTTTTGAAAATGTTCTAAGATACCAGAAAACCAGACATGAACAAGTTTTCCACGTGATTATTAAAATGACAAAAAATGTTACAGGATTAATTTTAACATTAGGCTACCACCTACTGCTTTAGTCAGATAGTCTCATCCCTTATAATAAGGATATTATTATTCTTCATCGATGCACTGGAAAATTGCCGTGACTCTTGTCTCCTGACGCTTCCTTTTTATTAAGTTCTCATGCACTAATTGTCAATTCAATTCTCATGCATGATTAAAATTAAGGAAATTACTTCAGAGGTTTGTGTCTTTCAGTTTCCTCTTTAATGTTATTTAAAATTTTGAATTTCAAAAGCGAGCAAGCAAAAAATCCAACTCCATATCCAAATTCTTAGAATGGAAATAAAAATAAATACTAAAAGTATTTTTTTCTTTTTAATATTAATACGGAGGACAATTCAGAGATATGTATGTAACTGAATTTTAATTTTTCAAGTTTCAATAATTAAAGTAGGAAACTAACAATTACACAGACTAAGGTACTTAAAACTTAAATGGAGGAGTGGAAGATTATTGAAAAGGAGTGTAATTACTCATTAGAGCAAATTTGCTGACTGCCTGAACAATTTAATTACACTTTACAATTTACCGACAATCAATAATTATGCATTAAAATTGTGCATTAAAGGCATTGTCCTTTAGTCTGGCAAACTATTAATGGTTCTTTGATCTTTTGCCCTTTAACACTTCTTTAACTCATACTGTTAATTTAATATGAGACCAATGAACTTGTCTGTGGAATTATGCTTCGCTAGTTGCTACATTAAGCCTTCGTTACTTTTGAATTACCTTAATAAGTAACATTCTTCTAATTCTTAATAACCAATCAATCAACACGAAATACACCTGGTAGTGGTAAGGGGTTGGAGCTGCGGTTAGTTGCATTGCATTATTTGTAATTTCTTCATAGGCAGCGTTAAGGAAGGTCAATGAAGAGTGGATGCAATGTAATGATTTGCGGAAGGTCTTTGTCGAGGGAGGTGCATATTTCGTCCCTCCTGTCATTTGCATGACCTACTACCTTGTAATATGGGTTACCGTAAGAGTTCAAACACTGACCTTGTTAAATAATTTTATTTTCCTGATAGGGGGTTCTTAGGCCCATGAAGTAATTTACTCTATTTTCAATTGATGCAATTTGTCTAGTAATTCAACCTTCTAGAATCTACCAATCAATTACAATTGTGTGCGTATGTTGTTTTAGGAAATAATAATTTTAATATATACTGACAGAAACCAAGGTATCTATCCGGAAACTTACTCTATTCATATGTTATTCCTGGAAGATTTGACCGTCAATTCTATTGCATTTCAATGTGTTAGCCAAAAGGTAGGTTATTTGCTAGACCTAACAGGACGAGGACGTTCGTATCCTGATGTGGAAGCCGTCCAATTCCAGGAAAGCGTTTCCAAGCACAATGAATAGCGGCTTATTGTAGTCGTCATTTGGCAAATATCAATTAGCTATTTCATGATGATGACGTTGAGAAATGACTTTTGATGCAGGGTGCAGAAATTATTGGAAAGGCAAGGGTTAGATTTAATGAATGGATTCAGTTCCAAGGAGGCGGAGGTTGCAGTTCATTTTTCGGTAGTATTTAAATCAGCGCAACGTGAACCGGCCCCGTGGTCGGTGCCGTCAAGCCTTCCATCTTCCAAGCGTTCATTCTAAGTTGCCTTCCAGGGCTGGAGAGACCAAATTTCTTATTTAGTTTCTTCAGTGTCATTTTAAACCCTGGAAGGGAACATTGCTTCAAGAATCTTCCCTCCCATCCAAAAGTGTTGTTAGTGACAATAATTATTAGCATCTCTCAGTCAGTCTCAGAGCATCATTGTCATTAGAAGTTAGTAAACATCATTTAAGTTTTACTTCAGATCTTTCTCGCACTAAAAGTAAGAGATGAGTTTTGTGATTTTTTACAACCAACCTGTGCAATGCACTTGAAAGCTTTATGAATCTGACACCTTCTTATCTAAATTCTCCTAATATTTCATTTTAATTATTCTACACCAATAAAGACTGTTTCCATTAAACTTGAAGGAAAAGTACTGGAAGGTTAGACGTGTATGTGCTCTTAAAAATTTTAGTTGAAGGAGAGCAGTTAGTTGAAAATTTTAGTAATTGAAGAGGATTTAAAATGGCACTATTGTTGGAGGAGATATAAGATAGATAACTTTCCGACGTAAGCGTAATCTATTATCAAGTTCCATGATTAGCAATTTAATTCTTTTTTTTTACATTAAACCGCTTGACAAAAGTGGCATAACTTCTTTCAGTAGTTTTAATTGTAACGAGGACAGGAGTGGGGTGTAGTTTACGAGTTTTGACAAAATTTTCCGCTGCCAACAAATTTAGAAGCATTAAACCTTTTCCGGTAATATTTCAAAACTCATCTTATGCAACAGCGTCATTGCTTACTAATTGAGGAAAACTTGTTCTAATGTTCATCACTTGAAATCTTAAGTAATCTTTAATACGGTATCAATTCCACTATCCCAACTCGAAATTGCCAAATTCAGATCCCCTTGAAGGCAAGGTTATTGATTTTGAATTTGTGCTTTTGAATACTAATTTTGTGGAGGTCATGTCAATTGTGACAAGAATAACACTCATAAAATCTGTTAAATTTGCAAATAGAATTAATTATTTATGTGTATTAGGAAAAACCTGTCTGGATGATCTGACGCGTTTAAATATATAATTATTTTATTTTATTCCAGAGATGAGCACCAAGACTTTATTGAGGAGATGCGTCGCATGAATGCTCTACGAGGGAAAATAGACAAGAAGAAGGAAAAGGATTCTTTTGTTAAAAGTGATAAACCTAAAAAGTAGTTAATAAATTGTTTAGAATTTTATTAGTGAAGGTTTAAAAATAAGGATTATATCCGGGGTAGCAGCAAGCAGAATAAACCCAAATTAAAAAAAAAGTTGTGTTTTTCTTGGCTCGCTCAAACATGAAGTGGAGGATCCTCCTTTCTCTTTTTACTTTCTCCATACGGGACGTTGTGGTGGCTCAAGTTGAGCCCCCTTGCAACAGGTAAAAAATTAAAACTCATTAGTACTTAGTTATGAATTATTAATAATCAAAAATAAAGTAACTGTGAAATTAATTATGATATTATTAGTGATTTTAGCCGCAATTTTTTTAATCAGGGTTTGTGTAACAAGTTTTGATTGCAAAACTTAAGTGCGTTCAAGGTTTCCCCGAAACGTGCCAAATAAATGGAACGATTCTATTTTTTGCGCGCAATGTATGGGTAGTTAGCGTTGATACTTTTAATGTATATAATTATTTCCCTTGACATGAGTTCTGTAAGTGGGACTTAATTGCGGAAGAGGGAAATGAGGTGATTGTATTGACATTGAAATCTGCCCTTTCTATGTCATTTTCAATAACGTGGCAGACAATTTGTTGATGCATTGCCTTGCTAGTCTATTACCCGCGGCACTCACCGTCATGAAAGTGAAAATTAGTGTTAACTTTCCAAAAGAAAGATGACCGATGAAGGATTTTCATTGTTCGCATTAAATGTTCTTGTTTTAATTTATGGCTTCAAGGCGCTCAACGCATTTAGCGTTACGAGATACATAATTGTAGGATGCATTTACTGCGCTGTAGAAGTTACAACGATTTTTACCCTTAGCACTATATACTGCACTGGAAGACTGCTTGAAACTATTCAGATGGCCGAGCTTTACCAAGACTCGAAAACGTTTGTTGACATGTCAATAAAGGAGGGAAATACGCCGCAGAGCGTACTCGCCGCATTTGACGAGCTGATGAATCCCAGTAAAGATGAGCTTCGACGCTTCGTTGAAACGTATTTTGCTGAAGGTATGGTCATTTCTTCTTGTTGCGAATGATCGATCAATCACGAAAGAAATGCTGACGTCTTAATTCCGCTTAGGAAATGAATTTGAGCACTGGAGACCACAAGATTGGATCCCAAACCCTGCCTTTCTGGACAAAGTCCAGGATCCGAAGCTGTACACCTTCGGGAGCAAGTTGAATCAATTCTGGAACCAATTGGGACGGAAGATTAAGAAGGAAGTCAAGGTCGCTCCAGAACGTTTTTCCATTATCTACGTTAGCAATGGCATCATTATTCCTGGAGGGAGATTCCGGGAATTTTACTACTGGGACTCCTATTGGATTCAAATTGGGCTGTTGCACTCCGAGATGAATGTGACTGTTCGTGGAATGATTGATAATTTCCTGGAAATCGTTGAGCACGAAGACTACGGTTTTGTTCCCAATGGAGGCAGAGTTTACTATCGTAGAAGCCAGCCGCCGCTCCTAATTCCCATGGTTCGAAACTACGTCAACTACTTGCGTGCTACTGGAAATACTGCCGTAGTTGTGCCATACCTCCAACACATCTTGCCCACCCTGGAGAAGGAGTTCAAATTTTGGATAGATAATCGCATGGTCACTGTTACTGATCAAAATAACAATTTGCATCAACTGGCTATCTACAACAGTACAAGGGACGAGCCGCGCCCAGAATCCTTTCGGTAATATCAGCAACGACTCCTCCAAAACATTTCTTTCAACTTTTCAATTGAATTTTTTATTTCGAATTTAATGTAGCGAGGATTATGAATTGGCCCACAACCTTACAGATATAGAAAAAATGAAACTGTACACGAATCTTCATTCCGGAGCAGAATCTGGGTGGGACTTCTCCTCCCGTTGGTGGGACGTTCCGGAAGGAGAAACAGGTTACTTTTAACCATTTGCCCAATTTTCACAAACAAATCGCCAAAAATTAGCTCAAAATTTTCAGGAAGTCTTATTCACACACGCACAACGAATATAATTCCATCAGATTTGAACGCCTTCCTGTATTTGGACGCCGTTCTTCTTAGCCAGTTCTATAGAGAAGTAATGCTGAAACAGTGAATATTTTAGCATCATTCGTTTTTAAAATGCATGAAATTTGAAAATTAAATTATTTGCTTTTTGTAACATAAAGTTCGAGATTTTAAAATATGTTTCCCGACAACTTACATTTAAAGAGATAATCGATTTCTTACAATTCAGGTTGGAAACACTGGGAAAGCGAAAGAATTTGATAGTTATGCCTCTGAGTTACGTGAGGCCATTATGGGAGTTCTGTGGGATGAAGAGCAGGGATCTTGGTTTGACTTCGATCTGGCTAAGGGACAGCGCCGAAAGCGATTTTACATGAGCAATGTGGTGCCCTTATGGGCTGGAGTTGATGATTCAAAAGTCGATCGTTTGGTGAAGTACCTCGGAGACAAGGGAGCCCTCAAGTACGCAGGTGGAATACCAACCTCATTAAAAATGACAGGTATTACATAAATTAAACTACTTCAAGTCAACGAATTAACGAAATCTCAAAAATCATTTGCGATTTTCCCTTTTCGCAGGAGAGCAGTGGGACTTTCCGAACGGTTGGGCTCCTTTGGAGCATCTTGTTGTTGACGCCCTAGCAAAGTCAAGTAGCAAGGCAGCTCAAGATCTAGCATTTGATATTGCCCAAAAGTGGACGCTGGGAAATTTTAAGCTTTACGATAAGAAGGGCATTATGATGGAAAAAGTAATGAAACCTTCGGTTGTTGTAACAAGCGTTTAATATTTGTACATTTGCACAAATTTTCTTTTCTTTTTCAGTACGACGTTACAGCACCGGGAACCGCTGGTGGTGGCGGGGAATATGACGTTGTAATTGGGTTCGGATGGAGTAATGGCGTAATTCTTGATTTTTTGGCACGCTATGGTGGAAAACTTGAAGTACCCAAAGATCTTGGAAGTGGAACTTCCCACGCAATTCCTGTAACACTACCATTTATGTTCATTGGCAGCCTAGTCATCAGTATTCAAAGATTCGTCTAAGGTAAGAATTCATCAGTTAAATAATATCACTTAGATTTCAGTCTTAACTGTCATTTCTCTTGTTTGCCCTTAGTGCTTTTGGGTATGGAGTAGAAATATGGATTGAATCAAATCAGCGATGCTAGAGGACTGAGACTGAATGCGAGAGCGTTCAATATTCGAGACATTCTTCAAAGGCTTTTAATTTACTTTTATCCTTAAATTATTTATGCTGTATTAAGTTTTATCACAAAGAAGGAAGTGATCAAAATGATTAATTTGAAGTGTGATAGTCACTTGTTACCTCTCAAAATCTAAACGCATGTACCTGGAAGTAACGTGGAGGAGGATTTTGATTGTAATTATTAACAGAAATAAATTCAAATCAAAATAATGGTTGATCATGATTTGAATGGTGGGGCTTTGTTCATTTAAAATTGCGCTGTAACTTTTCCCAACGCTGTCTGACCTTAAAACAACTCGAGAGGAGAAAACGAGATTACACTGCGCGAAGATTCCTTTGCGCAGTGACAATATTAGTGAAGTCGAGTTTGGTTAACCAACACTACAACACAGCACCTTAAGTTTTTAAACAATACTGATGTCATTTCTGCTGTTAGAATTGGAGACGAGACTTGTGACCGTTGAGTCCAACTGTATCTTTAGCTGCTCCAGCTCTCTGAGACCAGACTCCGTAAGTTCATACTTGTGAGCCACTAGCTTGTGGTAGAAGTGTACGGCGAATCCCATGAAGAGAATCAGAACTGGCACCATAACTATGGTAGCTGAGGAGGCAGCCATTATCGAATAGTCGTAAAACTTGACCCAGCAAAGAATGGCAAGCTCGCAGAGAAATAAGAATATTCCGAGGACTGTGCTGAAAGCCCATCCAGCCTCGATATACCTGTGGAGTGAAAATATTTTAATAAAAAACCAAGCTTTTTTCAAACCCCTTATGTTGCGGAATTATATAAAAGAATATAAACACAAGGTAGTAAACATTAAACAAGTGAGTCAAGGCATTCGTTGAATCAACTCACCAATGCATCCTCTCATGCGGAGATTCTTCAACAATGTTTATGTTATGTAAATTGGAAATTGCTTCCACATTAGGCAGGATACACGTGCTAATCATGAGAGCCAGCATGTGTACCGCTACTAATAGACTAGTGCAAATCACGAACGCCACCAAGAGACCAGCTGGAACTTGTGTTTTCTCACTCAACTGCATTTCAACCATGGCCACCTAGAATTGATTTCAATTTTTAGAAATTGGCCATAAAAATTGAACGGTCATTCGGCGTATCAATTCCAACCAAATCCGCCGTTAGTTAGTAGACCTTTAATAAGACGCATAGGCTTAGCGTAATTTACGACAATTTCGTTTTCGGTTTAATTCCGGTAAACTTTTTATTTGGAAAATGAAGGTCAATTAAATGATTACCATTGCAAAACCCGACATGAGAGCAGATGTTTTGTTGATGGCCTTTAATTTGGCACGACTCAAATGTAACTTCCTCCATGACAGGAGCGTAGCAGCTGAGGTATGGCCATCCCCATCGCCGCCGCCACCTCCAGTCATTGTATGCTGAAAATACGAATCCAGGTAACCAATCTTGATGATTCGGGATTAATTGTAAACTTAATTAATTTGACACTAATCAATAAACATTTTAAAGGTTAATTCGACTGACTGAAGCAGCTGATTTAAATTGTATTTGTTTAAAATCCACGGGAATTTAAATTTTGCGCCGCAATTTTTCGCCTGTTCCAAAAACTCTACTTTCTCCATTAGAGAAACGAGTGAATGTAAAATTAGAATTAAGTGTAATTTTAGTCAGAGCTAAACTGATTTTGTGAAGAATTCCGAAATTATTTTACTTTTAAGGTATTTGCACAATTAAATTATTCTGCATTAAATATTAAATTACGTGTTTAAAAGAGCTTTTTAAGAAACTAAAGACAGGTTATATTTGTACTGTAAAATTATATCATTCCTTTCAAACGCTGCTTCACTCAACTTATTTAGGTTTCTCAAAATTTTGAAATATGTCATAACCTACTAAATTATACTAAAATTAACTTGCAGTATTATTGAAAACTACTATAGCACTTACGGGATACTGTTCATTTTCGTTTTGACTCAAGAGGCTGGGCACTGAGACACTGTAGCCGTAATTGTAGTAACCACCAATACCTGCCGAATTGCTCATTCTCCGCTTCAATTGCAATTGAAGAACTTCAACCAAAATTTCTCACGTTTAAGCAGACAGTGAATTATGTGAGATAAGGGTATCCTCAACAATATGTCTGTCATTTGGGAAGCGACCTTCTTCTAATGGCTCTTAAATCTTCCAGCTTACAAACAAGCTATCTCTGAAGATAAGTTCCTCTTGGAAATGGTCCCAAAGGCACTGGCGTGGTCCTCCTAATTGCACTGATCATCCACAATTGGACATGAATAGAAAGTGATCCTTTCGAATTCTGCAAACGAGAAACCTTCACATTGTCAAACCAGAGCTAATTTTGTATGTTGGGTTTGTGACGCACAATGCTCTCAAGATGTTGACGACATTTGGTCAAGTTCAATCGTCCCTTGATCTCCTTGGGTGACAGTAGAGCAAAGAATAAGTAACAGGGGATATGCAAACGGTTTAGAAATTAATTAGTACTCTTCTTCATCAAGACTGCTCTACTAAAAATCATAAGTGTAGGAGAGTCTGGGTTTAGCTAATCTAATCCTAAAGAAGGGTTGCAAAACAATCGAATTTCAATACAAAATAACGATAAATTAGATTAGCTGATAATAGTTATTCACTTCAACACTTTAGTCGTTTCTACAATGCATTTTTCAGATAAGTAATTTAGAAAATTCAACTGTTAATGTTAATATTACTGTTTTTTTTCACCTAACTTAATTTAAATTTAAATGTAATCTTTAGCTAATTCGGTATATTATTAGTTTAGGTGTCTGACCCTAGGAAGATCAATACTTAATTGTAATGATAGGGAGCGACACATAAATAAAGCGATTTGAAATTGAAATTGAAATTGAAGAGCTACCTGTCATTCATGATTTCCTAAACAGAATGATACACAACATAAGCCAAACAAGCCTGTCATAGGACGTTAAGTGTCGTTAAGGCTCCACTTTTAGAAACCTCCAATTCCAATGTTATTTGACCCCTTGAAATTAAAATGGACGATGGCCCTTAAATTCCTTTCAAATCCTGAGTTGTTTTTTTGAGATATTAGTCACAAGTGAAGACAAAAATACAATAAATTGCTTACTTTTAGATTTTGTAGAACAATTCTTGAAGGTAAAATTAAGTAAACATTTTGATGATGTTTTTTTTTTACAAAATGCAGTATCGTTCAAGGCGTGCGTTCTCACTAATTGCAGGTAACACTGATTCAGATTTTCGAATCAGTGCTACTGCTCTTCCATTAAAATATGCGCGGCCCCTCCACCCTTCATTCTAATTATTCCTCGTTAGTGATGCACGTCAAAAAGTGATTTTAATTACTTTCCTATGTCACATAAACAGCTCCCTACGCAAGTGCCGCAGGAAAATAATGTCACCACCCATTGCAAACAAAAAAACATCATCCTAATTTTCCTAGCCCAATCCCGTGCACCATAAACTTGAAAATCTTATGTAGCCCAGAGCTTCTTTTCAGTTCCATAATTAAAGAAAATCAATACAAAAAAAATGAAAGCAATGTAATTTTACAACCCAAGAAATAATTGCAATCAGGAGTAGCAACAGGTGTTGGAACGACCATCTTGAAGAAGCGTATTCCAAAATTGCGTCCTCTCATATGCTTAATTACGTTTCGATTTCTACAGAATTCTTAGACAGATTACTGGAATTCACCTGTCAATTGGGCTTGGACAGCAGCAGCATATCCCAATCCCAAAGTGGCGTAATTGATTGAACGGTTTCATTCATCTTCCCGAAGGACGCTACTGCCAAATTCTAACGTGGAAAGGACAAAAGAAGTTTTTTTTAAATAAATGCTTAAGTGGTTAAGGGCTTTGGAAGGTCTGCCACTGCGCCAGTCGCTTTCACCCCATCGCCCCTGCTCCATATTCCACTTTGCATCTGTAGAGTGGCCACTTCCCACAAGGTAGGCTATGCAATCCAAAGTAACCTCCATCAACCAACTCCAGAATATGCCACAGTAATCATTTAGACATCAACTAAGGTCACTGCCCAGCGTCTATTCCCTCTACAAACAAAGACCTATTTACACGAGCAAAGCTATAATTCAATTATTTACTACCTTCATAGTCCATCCAAATTCAGCGTAAAGAAACATACTTGTAGGATGCAAGTAGACGATCAACTGAAATTTCAGGCCTAAATCATCGGCTGGATTTCCAAGGCCAGGTCCACTGTTGCGGTAAGGCTCCTCTACAAACTATTGATTACAAGTTATACAGAAAGGCAATTTTTTATGAAACGAATTAACATTGTCTAGAAAGCTAAAGGTTGCTTTCAGTATCATACACATTTAACTTGTTCAAAAAATAAATTATTTGGATTTGATGCAAATACGCTTTATTTTAATATAAACCTTATTTTAATTATCGAAAACTATTACATTTTCTACTGTGAGCAAGCAATAAAAAAAAGTAAGCAAAAATAGTAAATAAAATTGATTTCTAAATTTTTTTACGTGCAGAGAACTCCGGTGCGGTGGTGAAAGGTTACCGGATTTTTGCGTAGAAGGTCAAAGGTCACCTAGTTTATGAACATGAGTCAAAAGGGCAAGGAAGGCAAGAAGAGCCCTAAGCGAAACATGCGTCAATTGGTAAGTTAACACTTTGGTTAGTTGACAATTAAAACGATTAACCAACTTAAAAATATCTTAGCATAAAATTACTCATTGTTTTCCAAAATAACAAAATGTGACAGCGCGTCCGTCATTCCAGATTCAAAAAAGTAAATAGAAGCTGATGAGATACAGCTGTTAATTGTTTACGTGTTAATTAGAGGTTACATTCCAATTTATTAATGGTTATCGATACTCATAAACAAGTACGGCGGAAGTGCGACTGGACTGTTGGAGCTGGACTGGGAACGGACAGGACATTATCGTAACGGTGTTTACAATAATGGTCGGAGTACGACCGATGGGTGACGATTTACTGTATCTGTAACGAACGGCTGTTTTGCGCAATCGTTAATCAAAGATAACGTTTTACGTTTGTCAGTTATACTGAATAACGCGTACCTTATGCTTTGGATACTTTAGTACTTGGTACAGGTCGATCTAAAGGATATAAACCTTCAAAGGTCAACAGGTTAAGGGTAATGTTTTTTTTTTGTCATTTCAGAGGGATCGGAAGGAACGGAAGTTTTATACTGATGACATTATTGGAGACGCTGACGATGACATTGAAGGACCACAAATTTTTGATTTGGAGGAGAAGCTTGAAACCCAGCGATTTAACGTCCCTCTGATTAAAGAATTGAAAGGGACAGGTATGAAATTGTAATTCTAATCTTACTAAAAATGGGTCACTTATTCTTCCTCTTTATCAACAGAGTTCGACTTGGCCTACATTCAGAAGCATGGTTTCACTACACCAGTTATTTTCAAGGAAAAGACGGGACTTGGCATACGAGTGCCTGGAACGAATTTCTCTGTATCGGATGTCAAGACTTGTGTCGGTAATAGGAATACAAAAGATTTAATTCACGAGGAGGCTAAGGTGAAATTCTGTTCGTACTTGATGACAGGCTCAAAGAGGATGCTGGATGTTATGGACGTTCGAACGCAGAAGAATCTGGAAATGTCCATGAAGGAATGGCAAGAGTACTATGATAATCCAGCCAAGGACCGTCTTCTAAATGTGATCAGTTTGGAATTTTCACATACAAAGTTGGAAAATTATGTAGAGTCACCTACCGTCGTTCGTCAGTTGGACTGGGTAGATCGCGTTTGGCCTCGACATTTGAAGAATATGCAAACGGAGTCTACCAACGTCAGTGACATAATGAATATTCATATCATGAGCTTAAAATCTAATTTAACTCGAGTTGTCTTTCAGGTTCTCGATGAAATGATGTATCCCAAGGTTCAGAAGTACTGCTTAATGAGCGTCAAGGGATGTTATACTGATTTCCACGTGGATTTTGGTGGTACATCTGTTTGGTACCATATTCTTAAAGGGGCCAAGGTAAAGCACGATACTAATAAATGTTTGCATCGCTGTGGGCTTTCGTATATAGATTTAAAGGGTGTAATTTAGGTTTTCTGGCTAATTCCGCCAACTGAAAAGAACTTGGAGAATTACCAAACGTGGGTTCTTTCCGGGAAGCAAGGAGACACCTTTTTTGGTGACAATGTGGAAGAATGTGGACGGGTATATCTCCAGGCTGGGGATACCTTCTTTATTCCATCGGGCTGGATCCATGCGGTTTACACTCCTAAAGATTCACTTGTTTTCGGTGGAAACTTCTTACATAGCTTCGGAATTGACAAGCAGATCCGCATTGCTACCGTTGAGGAAGCAACTAAAGTCCCACAAAAGTTCCGGTATCCGTTCTTTACAGAGATGTTGTGGTATACGCTCAACAGATACGTTCACTGCCTCCTTGGGATCAATTTTATTCAGAATCCAAATGAAAGCGAAGAAGAGAGAAGGGATTTCTTGCAGAAAGGCTACTACGGCGGCCGTAAACTTGTTTTCGAGGTGATCACTCGATCCAGCGCTTAGTCATTACTTAAATTAAATAGAAACTTAAATGGACTTTGTACCCCACCTTTAGGGAGTTCATTTGAGTCCGCAAGAGTTACTCGGACTCAAATCAATTGTCCTCTATCTTCATCAACTTCCTATTCCCAGGAAAAATGTGCCGGCAATTATCAAAGATCCAGTAGAACTGCTCAGAGCTGTGAGGCACATCGTATCCGAGCATCGCTTCGATAATCCTGATAAAGCTGTCACCGGTTTGCCCATCCTTATTTGGCCTGGAGAAAAGGCTGAGGTAATATTCAGTTTCATTTATCCATAAACGAAGTAAATAATTATACTTTGATAGTATAGTAGTAGTCTGCAGTTTTTCTTTAATGATTCTAAAAATATTAAGTATGAACTCATCACTTTAAAAATGCCAAGCTTCTTCAGCCAAGTTATTTTGTCTGTTTACTTTCAATTTTGTTTCTTCATTGAATTTTGAAAGCTATATAGTTTTGTTTTATTTTCTACCGACAGACGGTCATTTAAAAAGAGTTCTGGTTTGCAGGACGTTGGGAAGATTCATCAGAATTATGAGTCAAAGAAGAAACCCAGGAATTCCACTCTGCCTGCCTCAACCGCCGATTGTGTAAAAGCGCAAATGGAAATATTGGAATCTGATATTTTTCTGCGCCGAGTGCGATGTTCCACTTGTCAGTCATGTTTGAACGCAGAGGATTGTAAGCAATGCTACAAATGTGTTGGAGGTCAAGGCTTGTGCATAATGCGCGAGTGCATGAAAGTAAGATTTTTGCCACCGTTTCTCAAAGATCTTTTAATACTTTTAATATTTAAGTTTCATTTTCCCCCAGCCTCTTCTTCCGACATCTTCCACTTGCTGTGAATGTGGACTGGATGGATGGAATGAAATTCCTGGACCGTCAGCGTTCCCTGTCAAACGCGTAAGCCCCCTACTCATCACAGACCTGACTTCATTTTTGGGCGTTTGCTAATTTCTTCGTTTGGCAACTCTGATGTTTTTTTAACAGGTGGGTCCCTCAAACCTTCTGGAATGTAGCCTTTGCTTCAAAATTACACATGCGCTTTGCACTGCTATAACAAAGGCTATTGGGATCGTAAATGATGACTTGCCGAACAGTTGGGAATGTCCAGTATGTCTTGATAAAGACTTAAAGCCGCGAGTCATCACGAAATCCGTTCCTCCTGAAAGCAAAGAGTCAACTGGTAATGTGCATCCTATGGTGTATCCACTACAACAAAGGGAACAGTCATCCGACACGACATCGATAGGATCGAAAACTGAAATTCAAAATAAGTCGGTAAGCCTTGCCTTAAAAATTTGTATTCCTTGTATTTCCACAACGGGAGACGGTCTTTTGTTTTTATCCTACAAATTCCTAAACACTAATGACACACTTTTGCAGTCACTTGAAGATGAAAAGCAGATTGAAGCAAGGCTGACGGAAGTGAAACAGCGCATACTTCAAGGTCGACAATCTATGGATGATGGGGAGCCATTTGTTAGAAAGCTGACGAATGGAAAGAAATCGATGTCACCGCCGAGGAAGCCAGCGGGAAAGCGCCCAATGTCACATTCCTCACTGGATGGTTTTCCTCCAATTCGATCTGCAAATATAGACACGAGTGTCGATAGGACTTTGGGCTCTAAATCGATCTTAGAATCAGACGACGTAAAGGATGAAAACAAAGGTGATGGGAACGGCACGCCCTTTTCGAAGAAATCTAAAAGTACGTTAATTTCATTACCCTGTTGCGAGGAATGCAATTTCTTACCTAAAACTATTTCAGAGGGTCCAATTCTCGGTAATCGACACGCGTCTCCCACCCCTGGTGAACAAAAAAAGAAGTCCGTCAAACGGCGACTCTCTGAAGATCTCAACAGTTGTAAAACTGCAAAACGTGATGGCCTCTTAGGCATCCAAGCTCGACATCTGGATAAAGAAAAAGATGAATCCGAGGGTGAAGATGACGATCAAAGTATTTCGGATGGTGAAAGCCCGAAGAAAATGTCGCCCATAAAATTTCCTCAGAGGTAAAACAGTATTCTTGGAACTCAGTTTGTACCAATTAGTACACCAACGTTTAACCTTGTTTGTAATGGAAGGACTCAACTCTCAACTCAAATAATGAGCAAGTCCCGTAAAATTTTGAAATCTGCAACAAATGTTGTTCGACCTGCGGAGTTAGAGGACAAATCTACGCATAGAGGCCATAACGTCACCAAATCCAATGCCATCCCATGGAAGGATAAGGAGGTTATGCTGGAAGTCTTCAAACGTGTCGACTTACGGTCATTAAATACTGTTCTTTCCGTTTGCAAGGATTGGAACCGAATAGGGCTGTCGCCCGCTCTTTGGTTTCGTATAGATCTCAGTCACCGGTATGGGCATGATTCGATTGATCTTAATTTCCCATACGTTTACTTGTAAACCTCTCTATAGAAAAATCACTGCTGATATTATGCGTGGAATCACTCGGCGGCAACCCTCCTCTCTAGTGTTAGACTGGACTTCTACGTCATATCAACAACTGTGTTGGATCATGAGTCGTTTACCACAATTAAAAGAACTCTCGCTCCAAGGTCTTCATTGGAAAACGGTTTCAGCGCTCAAGTCATGCGTTTGTCCAACGTTACATAAGTTGGATCTTGGGTTCGTCGGTGGCCTTAATGAGGCTGGCTTACGAGAAATCTTAGCTCCGCCCTTTGACTCACGCCCTGGCCTCATGGACTCAAAGTCGAGATTGTGTGCTCTCAAAACCCTGCTACTATCTGGAGCCTCCATTTCTGATGTATCTCTACGGTAATCTATCATATGAATATTCTGCATATTCTGTACATTTTTATTATAAAAATTTATAATTCGCAATTAGGTACATCACACTTCATGCCGCCAATATTTCGGCTTTGGATATTAGCACTTGCTCGCGCATCACTGATGCAGGAATCGCCCAACTGGGGTCCCCTGATTCTCCCAGTATAAATAATCTGACTTCATTGAACATTTCCGGGTGTATCCAACTCACTAACATCAGCCTTGAGCACTTAAAAAAGTGTAGGAATCTTAAGTACTTGGATATCCGAAATACAACACAAATTCAATATTCGGCACTATGCAAGTACCTAACCCAAGTCACAGCAAAATGTAAGATTCACGTTAAGAGTGACTACAGTGCCAAGTACCCAGGATTCGGTATGCCTTCAGCTATTCCTCCAATCATTAGTCAATCAGCGGCTGCACTACTTAACCTTAATGGACAATTATCGTCGGGAGGCGGTTCGAGTTTAGCGCCTGGCAACTTTCCAATGTATGCAATGGACAAGGGTTACTCAATGCACAAACCCTAAAAATTGTTAACTGAGTAACTGACACATGGTCACCGGCACCTAATGCTTCATAGCATCATAATCATAAGGTCCTAACCATACATGTAAATTTATTTATATAATTCTACTTAAAACGTTACTTGGTTTTAAGCTCAGTGTAAAATTCTTAATTTATGCGAAGATCAAAACTATTAACCGTTTAAGGTATTAATCATAATTCGTTAATTTATGCTTTAAAGTATTTGTGGTGATGTTAAAGCTAATTTACTTTTTATGATGTTTTGTCATTAATTTTATTTATATGATTTAGAAATAAGGTCAGTCATTAGTTCTGTATTATACAGATTTTTTTTTATTGAAAATTTCGTTAATTTAAAGCCTAAGGCTTATAATAATGTAGGTATTTGTTCACTGGTAAAGCGATGCAAAGAAACAAAATCGTGCTAAAAGAGACAAATAAAAAAAAAGTTTTTAAATTCAAAGCCATGACTTCCCAGAAGAGAGTTGTTTGTCAGGATGAGTAAAAACGCTAAAATAGGTGTGTACTCTGAGGCCATCCCTGTTTTGGCATTTATTAAATGGAAACAATTTTGTAGAAACGATCTTCTTGGAAATTTTTGCAGAAATTTTGACTAAAAAATAGCTTCAACTCTCAAGGATTCAAATTAAACTTGACCTTAGGTTGCTAGAGATTGCTTCTCGGAATAACTCAAAAATGCTACACAGAGGGTACTTGACTTTTCACTAGAATTGTAATAATCGTCTTTCTACTAAAAAAAATATCAAACTATTTGATAGCGTAAAACAGTGATGCATTTTGATTGTGCGTACCAATAAAGCGCTTTTCAATGAGAAAACTGACATAAGGCAGCGGTTAGATTTATATTGAAAAGGTCAGCAGTGACATAAAGGTTAATTCCAAGCAAGTGTGTTCGTCATCGTTAGCTTTCGAAACGAATTGAATTTGGGTCATTGGGACAAAAAGACAAAAAGGACCAATGATTGGGCCAATTTCAATGTCATACATGCTCCAGCAGAATTGGTGACCCAATTCGATGACCTCTCACCGAGTCTCTTAAGCGGCTTAGAATTAAAAAGAGATTTGTTTTAAATTGAATACCTCATCTTCAGTTAAGCTATATGTTAAAATGATTTTTTAATTAACAATAAGTATTCTTGTTTACGTCACCTCCCTCGACCGCTCCATTGTGTAATAGACGCTTTATGATTTAATTTGAGCTCTCGATTTTTCTTCGTAAAACCACAAACCGCAACCCCACTAATCGCACATTTTTACAGCATCATGCTCATTTTCTGCTCTATTCAAAAAGTGTGGTCAATGATTTTTGACTTAAGTGAAAATTTAAAGTGGATTCTGGGTAACAATGGGAAATTGAGTCTCAGAATGACATTCACAAAGTGTGTGACATGTTATTAGAGTAAAAGCAAAAGTAGTAAATTACTATTAAGCGTAAAATGATTGTTACAGAGCGTCTGTTATAAATTGAGTAAAGCCCAATTATTTGCTCTAATTTGCAAAGGACTTCAAATTGCTTCCTCCCAACCGCAGTCATAGCTTTGTGCTGAGACTATTCCCATTAATCCACCATGCTCATTTTCAATTAATCATTTAAATTCACAAGTCGTTCAATCTGATTTCGTACATTTCCTGCGTCGTGACGGTGTTGAGACCTTTACCGGCCGCCTTTCTTCATAAATTATAAATGTGTATACATACTGTGAGTACTACCGGAACTAAGGCAAGGTAAATCGTTCGTTTTTAACTCTTAAGGGCACCTATGCTGGCTAATTGCAGCGAAGCTTAAACTTTTATTTTGCGCATGATTGACAGGGTCATTGACCCCAAGTGAACATTTCTTGCCTTTCTAAGCCTTTGACGTTGTTAGCAATACTAACCGTCTTAGGAATCAGTTAATTGGAAATCAGGGAAGCATCTCAAGATCACTCACTTTTGTCTCTGCAATTAGGAATGAAAAATTAAATTATTCCGGAAATGATGCACCAAATCTCAAAAAGCGATGTTTGGAAAACTAATCAGCGGGGTAATTGACATTGTGATTTTAAAAAGGTCATTAGTGAAAGTTGTTTAGGTTCAAATTTAAATTGCAATTGTGATTTTTTGCTGTTTCCTTTCAATGTTGTATCCGTTTGTAACAACAAGGTTAACTTATAAGCCGCAGCACAACCAAAAGCACGTTGTGCAAATTTTCTCTCCAGTCATTTTGTAAATAGCGAGAGAAGAAGAGCGGTGCGAAAAATTTTGCTACAGTAAATCGCGAGCATCTTTTGCAACAGAATTTTGTCTGGCATTTGTCCAGAAAATATCCAAAAACAAAAATTCACGTGTCTGGACAATATTACTGGAACATTAGTTACATGTAAAAAAGAATACTGCCATTGAAAACTACGAAAACGGGATTTCAACAGGACGCTTCTAGTTTGAAAGATAAATGTAAGTTGAATGCTTCCTGACCACTTCAGGAAGTCAGGCATGGTTCAAGGGTCCTTAAAAATTAGATTTTATGAATTTGCTTTAAGGGACGCCTTGACTTAAGTGTGCCCTTCAGGATAATTATTTTAACCCGCCCTGTCACGCGTTTGTCATAATTTCCTTGTACCGTTGCCAAATCATTTGATCTTCTAAACGACTCTCTTGCTCATTTTAAAGTACTAATTAAAACTGTCAGATTAAAAAAATTTCATTGCCTGTCATTATTTTGATTTTCATCAGATCCCAAGGACGGGCTTCTAACTAATTAACATCTAAGAATTATAACCTACTTAAGGTGTGAAATTCAATTAACTGCACCTTAACTGCAGCGTCAAGGAATAGGATTAGCCTTGAAATGTGTAGTCAGTGTCGATTTACTGATAACTTCAAGGAAATTAATAGCGGAATTATGAATAATTGTATATCATCGATTGGATCAAATATGAGTAGTAAATCAATTGTCAAGTTATCTTAACCCTTATTAAAAGTTAAGTTCTACCTAATTGAACTGTTGTGTCAATTTAAAGAAGATATAATTGGGGATTAAAGCACTATCTTGTTTTTATTTCAGATTATCCTAATTTTTGGGTTTCCCTTGTCTAACCAAGAAAAAATCAGACACTTTTGTTTTAATTTTCAGCATGACGCTACCTTTTCATGAACGCTGGCCGATTGTTACCAATTGGAAATTCTTTGTCGTTATTCTTCTGCCTTTTGTCTTATGTCCACTGTTATTTATTCAAGACGATGACTTGGTCTACGCTGCAACTCCTAACGAACGCCCTGCAACCGTAAATCATTAATCTTTTTTTTTAATTTAACAACTTTATTTGAAAAAAAAATTATTAAACTAGCGATTATTAGTAGTTTTTTTAATTTCAGAAATTCAAATGTGCCTACGTTATAATACTGATGGCTGTTTACTGGATGACAGAGGCAATACCATTGGCCATTACTGCTTTATTACCCATCGTATTCTTTCCGCTTCTTGGAGTACAGGACACAGGTTCATTTTTCAATAAGTAAAAATTCTGTTAAAAAAATGATTACATAATAATAATCAATTTAGGCAAGGTCTCCATCAATTATATGAGGGAGACAAACATGATGTTTTTGGGTGGACTTATAATAGCACTGGCAGTTGAATTTTCAAACTTGCATAAACGCGTTGCTCTTTTCATAATGACACTCGTGGGTACGTCACCTGTGAGGTTGGTTTCTTTCTTTTTCTTTTTTTTGGTTTATTAATATTAATATTAACTAATTAATTAATATTAAGATATCGAATGCGTTTTTGTTCTCGGCTTGGCTGGTTTGGCATTATGAACGGCACTAGCTTCGAAGCTTTCCTCCATAAAGTCTCCACAAATGTAGTAATTACGTATAATTATTTTTAAATACAAAGGAAAAATAATATGTCGTCGTTATAAATTTTCTATTCTCTTCGTAGTTTCCGTTACGCAGATAATTGATTTAATTCACAATGCTCCTGTCAACGTGACAAAAGGATCAATGTCATTGTCACTTTGATAAGCATTTACGCAAAGAGATTTTTCTGGCTATTTTCGCATGCTATGAATTAAAAAATGATAACACGTGAATTTTTTCCTATAATGTTGAGTTTACCTAATAAAATTGGTTAAAGCTTTTACTCTATGCTACTTGAGCTCAAATGCATATTATGTAATTCCCTTTGATTTTAATTAGGTTAATGTTGGGAATAATGATGACAACAATGCTACTGTCAATGTGGATTTCGAATACAGCTACAACGGCCATGATGGTATTCCAGTGTCACATGTCATCTCAGCACGTTTGAAACGTTTTTGATTTATTGTAGGTTCCTATTGTCCTTGCTGTTTTAGACGAATTGAGCAAGGTAATTAATTGAAATTTTACAACTAAATAATCATCATTAATATTCTGAAATATTGTGGAAATAAAATAACAAAACTCGCTGATTTACAGGACGCTGACGCAGAAAATCTAAAACATAATGACATCAACAGTGGTACAACTCCACGCCTCCAAGTCACAAACGGAAGCTTTGAAGATGAAGAAAAATATGGCTCCATCGAATCTCCCAGGAAAAATGAATATGACGAAAAGTAAGTTTTTAATAAGTTAATTTAGAAAAGCTAAAGGACCAACCGGACCAGCAAATTGCGCGCAGGATCGCAAAAAGTGTTTACTTTTCACTTCCAGGGACATTTTCTACGTTATAACTTCCAATTTTTAAGGAGAAGACTTTGATTTTCATCTTTTAATTACAATGTTGTAAAGATTCTCTGATGGATCATTGGATTTAGCAATTGAGCAAGTGGAAGATTTAGAGAGAATTGCTCTGCAGAAGCAATTGCTTATTGCAGTCACGTGTGGTGCAAATATTGGTGGCCTATTTTGGCCCTACACCTCTGTTACGTCCAGCGTTCTCTACCGTCTTGTCAAACGGTAAATTTTGATGTCTTCCCTACGTTTTTACTTTGTTGCGTTCTTCCTAATTGCAAACTAACATTTCGCAGTCAATTGTACAAACTAAATGCGTCCACATTTTTTATGATCAGTCAGAAGCCACTAATAAGGCCTATCTGCAGACACACTTAAAAAAGCTTTGATTGAAAGCATGCAGTGGGTAAACGATTGACGATGTGCCAAAAACTTGGAAGTTTCCTGTTTACTCCAATAATATTAAAATGAAGGAATGTGGCAACAATTTCTCTCCTTAATTAATGTTTTGTCATGCGCGAATTAATGAGACTGTCTGACAAGTACTCTTGCCATTACCCAACTGTTACCGTAATTGTGCTTTTAATGTTCCACTTTACCAACAAGGTTTGGCAAAGGTATCCTCCTCTCCATGGCTTACGCTTCAAATATTGGCGGAACAGGCTTCCTCACCGGAACTGCTGCCAACGTTATTCTAAAATCAAGAGCGCACGAGTAAGCCAAGAAAACGGTATTCGTAGACCAACAAACTTTTTTTTTGCTAAAAACAAATGCCACAATTGCTAACAAATTGCGCGCTTCACGATGCCTTATTTAAGCAAAGAAACACTAAAACGCTTAATTTTAATAACTTCGCACCTAGATTTGTATTTTCATACAAAACGGTGTTAGTTTTCGGTGCTTCTGCATGAGAATCGATTTTGAAACCTATCGCTGCTGGTGATGGTACACTGGCTTTTTATACTAACCTTCTGAATGGCTTTTTTAAAAACTTTTTCAGAACAAAGGCGATGAAAATAAAAATAGAGAAAATGTATTTATTAGCTATCGCTTACTCTTCTAACCTTGGAGGGTGAGTCCTTAACCTTAAATAACCTTTGCTAAGAGCTGCATTCAACTAACGTCGCTTCTAAACCATTGAAAAGGACTGGAGTAACCACGGGCTCAGCACCAAACTTAGTTTTTATGGAGTTTCTTAAGGAGTAAGTTTTGGTAATTGGTAATTAAGCTTAATTGTTCCCACGGTTTCTAACCATTCATTTGCTAAGCTTTCACCTCTTGTGACGAGTGAGTGTTACGCTTCTGTGCTTTCCTTTACCACTTTGCTAACGCTTGTCTTTTAATATAAATAATATGGTTTCCAAATGATGGAATTTTAAATGATTTTAGTGTGAATGTTGGGCAAGACGGTAAGTATACGGATCTGACCTTTGCGACGTGGATGGCCTTCAATATTCCAGGGATGCTCATTAATACGCTAATTGCCTGGATCTACCTCACTCTCGTCTTCTTTGGACCTCCGAGTTGCCTTCGATTTGGCAAGGGTCAAAGGTCAGGTCAAATGGTTGGAAATCCAAAAGGTCGAGACAACGCAAAGAGGTTTCTAAAGCAGAAGTATGCAGAGCTGGGCCCCATGACCTTCCACGAAAAGTGGGTGGGAGGCCTCTTCCTCTGCGTCGTTTGCCTTTGGCTCTTTCGGGATCCGAAATTTATCAAGGGATGGGCTGAATTTATTGAGCATGTTGATGTTGGGGACTCTACGGCAGCCATGTTTGTTGTCCTTCTCCTCTTCATCATTCCGCGAAGTTTGAACTATTTCAAAGGAGGTAAGAGGTCAACGTCAAGTTTTTGCAAACATTATTTGACGCAAGAGCAACAGATTTTTTTAGGATACAAGATTCTTTTGCCTGTAAACGCATCGTATTCCGAATTTATTTTTGACATACTGTATTTCACACTTCAAAAACCTGAAGAAAAAAATTGATTGGATCCAAAATATTAACAAGTATATTTGTGGACAGGGGCTCCTGGATCTCTGTTAGAATGGAAATATGTCCAGGATAACTTACCTTGGGGAATTATTCTCCTAATGGGTAAGGTATTGAAACTTTTAAATATTTCTAATTGAATATAATTTAATTTGAAATTGAATTTAATATAATTGTGACACTTAGGCGGAGGCTTTGCATTGTCAGATGCTGCTGAGGCTTCTGGATTGGGACCTTGGATAGGTCAGCAGCTCAATGGCCTCGCAGCGCTGAATGAAAGCCTAATTTTAATTGTTGTGATGATTGCAACGGCGTTTCTGACAGAAATTGCCTCAAATACGGCTGTTGCAAATGTGATAATTCCAATTCTTTTAGCATTGGTAAATTGAATACAGAAAATTGATACCTAAAAAATTTTTTCCAGATAGTGTAATTTTGAAATTAATATTTTAGTCCAAAAATATCGGCGTGCATCCTCTGTACCTGACGTTACCAGCAACTGTTACCTGTTCATATGCCTTCATGTTACCCGGTAAAACATTTAAGCGCCTCTCAAAAAATTATTTCATTGAGAAAAATAATCATAATTTTTTTTGCCTTCAAATTCGTTACCGTACACAGAACAAGGAGTTGTGTAGGAGTTAGTCATGTATATTATTGATGACAATGATTTGCAAATATTTTTTCAGTGGCAACTCCTCCGAATGCAATAGTTTTTGGTGCATCGAAGAATATGCAAATTCTCGGTAAACAAAAACAATCGTGTTTCAAAGAAATAAGATTCAAAACCATTCTTATTTGACTTTCTATTTTTTTAGATATGGCAAAAAGTGGAATTTTTCTGAATTTTTCTTGCGTCATCGTACTCTTCCTACTCAATATTACTTACGGAAACTATTTATTTGACTATTCCAATTATATTTATCCCAATGCCACTTCAGTTCTTTAAGAGTTAAAAACACTTATTTATGTACTTTTAGTTTCAGCAACAAATAGCAATGTACGCTAATTAGCTTTACCAAGAAATGTTTTGTAACCTAATTGCCGCAGTCCTTAGAAGTAAGAGTGTCAAAATTATTATTAGTTGACGCAATGAAGGTGCGAGGTTGTTAAGATGAGTAGTTAATAGACATATTTAGAACCAAATTTTAATTACGGAAGGCCAAAAAATGAGCGTGCTCATCCACTAATTTTTTATTCACAAAGTCGTAAATTCAAAGAAAATAAATTGCTTTTACGAATTCAGCACATTTCATCTTATTCCAGTTTATTACACCTGTAAAATTTCACTGATTTTAAGCGTTTGATTTTTTCAAGAACGGTTCAACACGTGAATCTACTACATTTAAAAAAATTAAATACGCAAAGCATCGACGGTATGGCTTGGCCATTTACTACTTGGATCCAGCTTCTCAGAGCCTGGAAATTCTTCTTTGCAATTGGCTTCCCAATTTTGCTACTGCCCATTCCAATTCTCGGCAAATCCTCCGTAAGTCTTTGCGATGAGCTCTCGAAAAACCGTAAACAAATAGTAAAATCAAAAACAAAAATGATGGATTGTTCGAATAGATTTCCGATGCTGCATATATTGTGCTCATCATTGCGGCGTACTGGGTCACTGAGGTGGTTCCTATTGCGGTTACAGCGCTGCTGCCAGTTGTCTTGTACCCACTGTTTGGTATCCAGGATACAGGCAAGCATGTTCTTAAAAATGGAGTCTTAAATGGGTTTTAAGGTGTATAGCGAAATAGTTTTTTAAATAAAATCACAGTAATTTTTAGTCGTTTTGTCGAAATTTACCTCATTGAAATATCAGTTTATTCATGACATGCGCTTTAAATAAGTATATTTTTAAAAAGTATTTTCGTTGGTATCCTGTCACACGGCATAATTTCAGAAAAATCCTGCAATTTATACTCAAGATCTAATCATCAAAATATGAGTTTTATATCATATTATGTTGTCAAAAGTTTTAAAATTGTTTTTTAGAAGCGTTGACGCAGCAGTATTTGAAGGACTCTGTGCAGCTTTTTGTGGGTGGGCTATTGGTGGCCCTTGCATTTGAATATTGTGGGCTGCACAAGCGAGTAGCCCTTCGAGTCATGCTCTTTACTGGGACGAGTATTGGCATGTAAGAGGTTTGCGGCTTTTGTTTCAAATTTCAGCGTCAATTTTTGTAAAAATTAATTTGAATTATTTCGTATATTTTTAGGCTATTATTAGGAATCATGCTAACAACAATGTTTCTATCCATGTGGATGTTCAATACCGCAACAACAGGTTAATATGGAGGTTTTATCACTGACAAATCTGAATCTAAAACTGTCATTAATATTTGCTATTTTTCCTTCACAAGCGATGATGGTGCCGATTATAACTTCCATTGTGGAGGAGCTGGGGAGAGTAAAACAAATCGTTTTAGCACAAATGCATTGTTTGTTTTAGAATTTGATTTTTTAATTTTAGAGCATGAAGCAATTAAGCGAAGAGAATAGGGACGAGTGCGACGAGAAAGATGTCATCGATTCTTTGAATTTCGACTACAAGTCGAAGGGCATAGTAAATGCTGCGTTTGAAGTGGAATCCGAAGTACCCACGGGTCGTCGGGGGACCGTTACTTTTCAGCGAACAGTTTCACAAGAGGCCTCAACACCGTCCCAACAGTATGACCGACAAATAGCATAACTTGTTTAAAATTTTAAAATTTAAAATGACTTGTTACACAGAACGCTCGAGAAGTCGATTACATCTATGAAAACAATGCTCTTATTAGGTCGAGTTTAACAAGTCAAATTTCCTAATGTTTCTTGAATTCTTGATCAGTTCATACGAAGTTCCTCTTCATAGTCGAACAACGAATTTTTGAGAATGCTGCACCGCAGCTTCATCGAAGTTCCATAAACTTATGATTTTTTTTTTCAAAAGTATCAAAAACTTACTGCGTCCACGAAAGTAAAAAATTTCGTTGAACTTACAATGGACGTCAACTAAAAACTTTGTACTCTGGGACCAAAAAGGATATGCACCTCGGTATGATTTTCGCGCAAAAAAGTAGCTATTGCACAGCCACTGAGATTAGCGCCCAAACTGACGCCATCTAACTTGTTCTTATGAGCA
>VYYI01000461.1:0-31140 GCA_021029175.1 Bilobella aurantiaca
GCCACTCACACACACACAAGCACACACAGACACACTCAAGCTTTCTGCATGAGAATAATAATAATGGGAATAAATCCCAATGAACAGGGCTCATCTATTCCCCAGCCGGATACAAAGTGACATCCCACAGAGCCGTTGTTTACATTCCCAAGATGATTGCCACTGTCTCGTAGTGGGCTGGCGGAGTAAGTACTCAAGTTTCAAGTAGGCAGCCGCACTCCTGTTATGACTAGCGGAAGAGTTAAGCCTGTGAGAAATGTGTAGGGAAAATGAGGGATGAGGAAACCCTGTGTCGTGTAGGTAATTCCCTGTGTGCGGACCCACGGTGCGCGGTGGAGGCTCAAGCTCAAACGAATGACACGGATGATGATGATGATTATGATGATTATTATATGATGATAATAAAAAAATCCACCCAGGGTAATTTGAACATAATGAATGAGGATCCCTATTATATTTATGGAAGAAGGTAAATGAAGTGGAAAAGTGGCTTGAGGGTCCCCCCACCAACTACCAGCACCGCCACAATGTAAATGTACATAGGAGGGGGGAATGGTCTAAGCTGTTGCTCGGCGGCAATGCGGGTTTCCATACCGTGGATATCGTAAGATAAAGCGGGCCTTGGCTGGTAGTAGTAGTAGTAGTAGTAGCAATAGTGCGGTGGCAATGGCATAGTGTGGTCGTAGTTGTCTGCGAACCCGCCACCACCGGTAACCAGCCTCGGTCGTCATCGTCAATAGTGTGGATAATGATATGAAGTGTGTACGATGTGTATCAAGCTGGGTTAGTGGCAGTTGAATCTGTTTTTTGAATCGGCAAGGCGTTCGCAATCCTCCTTAAAGTGTCAGCAATAATCGTAAAAGTCGGCCGTAATGGCATTTCCTATGAAGACTGCATCATTCTACCCAATCCTACTTTACTTCCACACTCACCACTTACTGCTACCAGCACACCAGCACGGCTACCACCAACACCACACAGTCTCCTATATTCCAGTTCTATACGCTTCCCTTTCGCACACATGCTGTAGCTGTATACATAGGATCTTATAGCAGCTACTGCCACATCACTTCCTATGCAGGCAGATGGACGGGCGTGGGAGCCTCCTCCCACTCCCGTAGCATCTCCACTGCTATGTAACCCTTTCCACCAAATCCCCGCATACCGTCACACACTGCACACACTACTGCACAACTTTATCAAGTGGCCATGTAAGAGGCTCTTTAAGGAATCTGAATTGATATAATAAAGAAACTTTGAACTCTGCCGCTCCCCTCTCAGCGTATCTCCAACTGCCTCCTATGTCTCCTTGCCTGTCACGAAAATCAGTCAGAGCCCTCCTAAATAATACTTTTAAACCACTGCCACACTTGTGTCATCGCGGCTCGTAACAGTGGCTCATTATAATGGCAAATTAATTGGGGAAACCACAAGCACTAACGACAACAGTATTAATAACAACAATAATAATATTTCCTCCATGACATTATTATGACGGCTAAGCCCACCCTAACGGCCATTATCGTACGACGTGAGTTACACGAGTGACGGGTAGGGGAGTGATGTGTGCATATGTTAAATGGGAGGCTCAAGTGGTAATGGGTTAACGATGCGATTAATTAGAGGTGGATTTTAATCCCATCTTGTTGTACAGCCCGCAAGTGCGGACTTTGTTATCACTCCAGATACAGTGGGTGGGGATGCCTTGAGGAGCTCAAAAGTTGCTAATTACTCCTATGGTCATTAGACTGACAGTTCTCACCGTGTAATGGGATCTGTGGCACTCGTTGATTAGCGGAACTTCACTTGCCCTTGGAATGCATAAACACAAACACGCACTACTACACAGTAGCTCTCACAGCTGACGGCAAACACGAAGTAAAAGTGAGTCACTGAATCACTGTATCAGTACAAATTATCCATATTTGCAATGGGAGAACTTTTCTGAGAATCTAATGGGAATTTGAAGGAAAATGTAGGCAAGAATTGTAAGAAAAATCTCCAGTTTGCCACGCAGTACTTGTCACTACAGATACCGTTGGAAGACTAAATGAAGTTTGACCCAATTTTAGTTCAAAAAACCTTGTTCCGTTATTCAGAACGGTACCGCTGTAAAAAAAAGGAATGCTGGATGCAGTAGGAATTTGTGTATCATAAAAAGTTATTGGTGTCCAGCAGCACCTCTGTTGATGCCATTACTGACCTAGATGGAAGCCAGAGAGTAAGCAAGATCCGGATGATGCAGTATGGCACAGTAGTTGTGGGAGGACGGCTATAGACGGAAACTTACCTGTCACAGCTTTTTTTACTGTCGCCGTAAAAACGGGGGTTTTATTGTACCTTGTAAAATGGCCTTCGACCTAGATAAAAAACGGAGCATCTTCCCCGTAAGGACAACTTTTCATTTCTCATTCAGCCAGCCTCGCAGGCTTTTAAATCGTAGTGAGTGTTCACGCTGTAAGTTGGGACTCACTACAATATCATCTTCCTGCAGCTTGGGCCGGAGGTATAGTTTATGCTCCGATGAGATTGACAGTTAGTACCTATTTGGAAACGCTGAGTGGGACGGTATATTGTGACTAAGTTCTGACGTTCCTATGGACTGTAGGGTGTCATAAAAGATGAATATTTTTTCTAAATGAGCCTGGGAGTAAACAAGGTTGCAGTAATGCTGTAAGCGGCACGGAGACTGTGGAGGATTGGGTAAGTGTGTGTATGCTGGAAAGGACGTCCAGCATTGCTGAGAGAGAATGGTAGGAACTTGGCTTCGGGATGAGATTCAGAAGGTCTGCGATTACAGCGCTCCCTTCCAACAGTCGGCTCAACTTGGAGAGACTGAGGAAGTTCCGAGAAATTCCGCGGATGGCGTGAGATGTGTGCTCGCCCCTTTGTCGACCAGAGCCGCTTGTTATGTTCTGGCGAGGATGCGGGGCAAGATGGGTAGTCACAATGGAACCGACTGCGTAGCCGGCTAGTGGGGAACTGTGAGAGTGAATGTTGTACTGCCGTCAAGGGTAACTACGAGAAATAAATCTGGGATCCCGTTTTCCCCTTCTGGAGAAGACGTGAAGCTACGCTAGAGATGAATGCGACGGTAGTTCCGATTCTCGATGAGATATGGTGCTCTATGTCCTCGCACGATTTGCAGTGCTTGTTCCTTCTGTTTGGTGCGGTGGAAATCCGGGTGGGGAATAGATGAGCCCTGTTCATTGGGATTTATTCCCATTATTATTATTCTCATGCAGAAAGCTTGAGTGTGTCTGTGTGTGCTTGTGTGTGTGTGAGTGGCACCTTGAGGTGACCTCGCAATTGGCATTCCGGAGTAATGTACTCGGGGACTGAACTGATCACAGGTTGAACCGTGAGCGCAAATGCGGACGTGTTTGGAGGAGTCAAGTAGGAGATGGGCTGAGTGGGGGATACATACAAACACGTACTCAGGATTCGACTCTCTCTCTCCCTCTCTTGCTCTATCTGCCCGTTTTCCTCCTCCGACTCACGTAGGAAGAGATAGAGGAAGGATGAGAGAGAGAGAGAGAGAGTGGAGCGAGTGAGAGCGGAGCGTACGGGTTTGTGTAGAATGGAAGCAGATTGGATGCCTGAAAATCCATCAGGAATGGCGACCCTCCGTCGTCAATTAATCACTGCCAGAAAATCGAAATGGCTGAAAGCCAAAACTCCCTTTTAGGGGGAACAAGTGCACACCCTCAGAGTCATCTTCCTTGACTGTGTGCAAGCTTTGTGAATATATACGAGGGGGGATTTTCCCTCCTGTCCCACTGCAATGTAATACACACACACACACACACACACACACAATGCATACACACATACACCATATGCCATCCCAGTTGCACACATGAATACACACACTGTATTCTAATCCAGTTGCACACACATACATACATACATGGAAACACACATATACACACACAGTACCAAATATGCACTATAGTTCAACCCAGTTGCACATACATTTACACATACACAAATACAATTCAACCATATACACAGTGTATCCCAAGCCAGTTGCCTATGCACATACACACTATACTCAAACCCAATCGCACACACACACAGGCATCTACGCGGTATTCCACCCCAATTGCACACATATATGCATATATTATGCCCCAACCTGGTTGTACACATAATTACACACACGCGCGCGTCTTCACATACACTCACACAAGCACACACTCACACACACTACCAGCGTTGATCCTGGGAGCCAAATGGATCAATATGACAAGGTAGGAACTTTGCATGCAGTGAACTAACTGGGAGAGCGGGCGTCGCAGTAGCGGTAGTAACAGTGGTTGCTTCCCCTCATCCATCATTCTCCGCCGGCCTAAACATTTTGATGCTAATCAAGAAATTCTCTGTTAATTAGAAGTTATCACATTCTCTCCATATATATACCCCCGTTCCCGAATGAATCCTCTCATGTGGCTGCCTCACTGGTCTTGTTGATACGGGGGAATGTATGCACGTACGGATGTATGGTATCCCTGCTACATGTGAATATGTGAGCCCTCTACTTATGGGAACATGTGTGCATGAGGCCATGTGTGGGTGTCTACGTATGGCGGACAGTTTTGGCAGATAAATCGGACCATTTCGCACAATTTCCTTTTCACAAACTGACGCCGTGTACAGAGGCCTCCTCTCAGCTCTCGCCCCGTGTCAAAGCAACTGCAATAATTCTAATTTACTCCACTCCCTCGCTGATTCATGGTCTGCCACTGAGCTGGACATGGCGATAAATCCATTTTCACTCAACTTATCTAATCAGGGGGTCAAAATGTTGGATTTTCTCCCTCAAAAATTCCCCAACTACCACCATTCCATTGAAAGATACAGAGAGAAATAGGGGGCTTGTGAGAGTGGACAGCCATTGAGTATGCCTCACACAAGTGCGTGCTGCTCAGCTCAAGTACACCCGTGGAAACGGGTATGTAGGAAGGGAGTGACTTTGAAGGCCTTGCTCAACATGGATTTTTTCCGTGGACTAAAGACGGGACCCCTTACGGGAGCAGGGTAACTCGCATGAACAGCAACGCCGCTGTCGGCCATCAGGGACAGATGTGAAGCTCAACATCGTCTACGCCCCTTTACCTTCATGTATGTATGTACTTTCGTAGGACCGCATATGGGATGGAATGGAGTCTTTATATCTTATCCGACAGGAGGATCATCATGCTAAAAATATATACATACAGCGGAGGAAGACAGTTGGAGAATTCCCCCTGTTCTCTCTCTCTCTCTCTCCTTGTCTCCATGTTCCAGCGTCACTTCTTCTTCTAAGTTATTGGAACTATTTGAAAATCCCGACCTCTGATTCTCAAAGATTACGGGAAACAAAGGGATCATTTCTGGGGGAGAGGGGGTGGGGAGAGAAATACAAATCTGAGGAAAAGTTTTCTAATCTAATCCAAGGATCTGATTGAGGGATCCGACAAGAATTACCTACCATGTGGCTCCTTGTCGTCGGAAATCCGAGAGTGTTTTCTGTGTCAGAGTGGTGAAGTGGACGTGGCTACTACTACTACTGCTACTCCAAGAGTTAGAGATACGGGCTGCGTGTGTGCGTAGTTGTGTATCCGTGTGAGCATGCGTGCCTGTGTGTGCTTGTGTGCAATGGAAAAAGTTGACATCATAAATTTTTGGGGAAGAAGACAACTTTTTTCCCCTCGCAACTGACCAAGTGATCAACATGTCAGGCAGCCTTTGTGATGGGGCGACCTCCGTTTACCTGCTGAGACAAAACCAGTTAATTTGGCTCCATCTCAGCGACTTGGAAAAGGAAGCCAAGGTAAGAAACCCACGATCACACAGGAGACGACACCGGCTCAAACAAATCAACTTGAACAGCCCTGCCGAGATCAAATATATATTCTTAAGTGACTCAAGAAAGAGATAGCAAAGTCTGGTTTGTCCCCTGTTGGCTGTGTGCACATGCGCTTGGGTGTGCATGTGTTCGTGTGTGTGTGCTAACCGTTCAAAAGTATTCCATAAAGGATTTTTCGTTTCCTCATCAACTGTAGCTCGTCAGGTAAGGTTTAGACTGGGAGTGCGCATGTGTGTATGTTAATGTTTGTGGGACCTCTGTGAGTGAGTGCATTGGTATGATTTCATGTTAATCAATGTGTTTGTGTACTTTGTAATGTGTGTGCTCGGTATTTTGTCTGTGTATATGCTCGTTAATATGTGTGTGTGTGCCTTTGTGTCTGTATCTGCTCGATTATGTTTGTGTGTTTCTGAATGTGGTCGGTAATGTGTGTACGTGGTGCGTCTGCTTGATAATGTGTGCATGCTTAAAGGGTACAAGACCTCCACTGCAGATGATAATGTGGCTGTACATGTGTGTGTGTGTGTGTATTTGCGTGTGCGTGTGTATCCGTACGAGTGATAAATATTTACTCTGTCAAGTAACTCTCGGGATTGGCCAATGTGCCTTTAGTGATCCTATAGCATCCGTGTAAGTGGTATTATTTAGCATGCTCATACTCTCACAGTCAGCAGCCTCCGTATCAGACCCATAGAGTCATCACTCCTCATGCGCCCCATAAATTTCAAGAGGCGTATAATTCAACACGCTATTTTAATGACATTATGAGTCTGCAAAATGAGAGTCCCGATAAGAATCGCCTGTTAACATGTCCTGATTAAAAAGGGCCGCACAGACCAGACCAGCTCTGACGGTGGAAACTCCTCGCCATCCCTACATATATCCCACTGTGATGACACACTCTGGACACACAGATGGATTTCAAAATGGCACTCACTCACTCACTCATTCACTCACACACGGAACGGACTCACTCAGCCAGGTGTGCCTCTCACAAGAGTGTAGGAGGATCCTCGTCGTCGTACTTTTCCAACCAAAAACGCATTACCAGGAGCACCACCATAGCACTATCAGCACGTCTACTACATGACGCTCAATGGGCCCTTTCCAATGCAACGGAATTCTGAGAGACAGATAGTAATGAGAAATCAATGGGAGCGGGAAAGATTGTGATATATATATATATATGTTAGTGTCTCTGTGCGCTCATTAGTCATCCTAACATAAATCAAATTTGACTGGAGCTTAAAACATTTATGCCCGAGAGGAGAGGATAAAAGAAAAATGCTAATGCGAGCTCCATGTCTCTAAATGAGCCAGCAGTTATTTGAACGTGCCTCTTCCAGCTTTTTCGATAAAAAAAAGTGCGGTAGAGAGGGAGACACACACACACACACACACACAAAGCGAGTACGAAAGGCTTATGAGAGCAATCCCTCATGTTCTTCTGGACGACTACTACGACTTATAGCAGTGGTTGTAAGTAGCTCTGTGAGGCTAGGGCGACGGCAACGACGACGACTCATGTAATTTCATCCCCACACTCCTCTCGTCGTCCCAAGGCATTACAGATGGGAAATCCATCATGATTCTCCACTAGAGTAGCAGAGGGAGATAAAGCTGGCATAATTTCCCTAAAACCCCGGATGCTTCATCATTTAAACTACCATTCCTCCCCAAATGTCCTCCGTAGTGCCTTCACCCCATCCACCCCAGCCTGGATTTTTTGGTGGAGGCGGGAAAATTATTTTCAATTCCCATCCCTCCCGGAATGCCTCACTATTCTTTGCCCATTTAACAGGCGGAAAATCCCTTCCTAATTTCCCTCCCACTCCCACATCCTCATTCGAGAAAACAGCCTGACCAGAGCTCGACCTGTGCCTCCCGCCCTTACTTTAACACAGGGGAAATTCTCCGGATTTTCCTGAAAAAGTGTGCGAAACTTTCCGTATCAGCTGGAGCACCACAAGCTCAAGTGTCGCATCCCCTCGTGGTAAATCCACATATGGCATGTCGTCTGTTACAAAAAAAAAAGATGGATAAAAAACTCTGGAGTTGCGTCAGCATGTACACACAGAGTGGCAAAAAATGTCGGAGCTCCCATACGAATTTTTAACCCTACAGTATTTCGCCTCTTGCACCCCCTTTATCTCAGCAGCGAACGGGGTACCCTATTACAGTACCCATACGATAACTCACACAGACATACATAGGCAGGCCCTTAGTTACACTCGCACCACCCCGCCCCGTCCATGGTAAACAAGAATTGTGGCTTGAGCAAATTGTCTTTTCACATTTATTTCACAGATGACCGTGAGAAATTGTGATAGAGCTATGGGAGAGTATGTGTGGAGAGGGGTAGGAACTAGTGGCTGAAGGGGAAACTTACTGACGAAGAGCCTCAGATATTTTGGCGGAAAAAAGCAGAGCCAATCTATCCTAGTCTCCGACCCGCACACGGACAGGATCCACTAGTATAAGAGGGTGGGAGCAGAGGAGATGTCAAGGGAGAGAAGAGGGAGATAAATCTAAGGAAGAAAAATACTCGGAATATAATGGAAAAATATTGTAAACATATAAGTGAGTAATGTAATACAATGTAATGGACGTGTCTATGAGGAATAGCATGTGTGTTTCCCTGTGCGACTCTGTACTTTTTGCTGTTTGTATGTGTGTGTGTGTGTGTGTGTGTGTATCTTCGTACTTTTCAGTGAGTTTGGCTCCCACAGTGAACAATATTGATTCCACATGTGTGGAATTTATGTAGGATTTTGCTGTGGATGAGGTTATGTGTGTGTTAGGTGTTTGTGTATGTATTTGTGATGTGTGATTGTAAGTGCGTATGAAAGTTGTGATCCTATGTGTGTGTGTGTGTGTGTGTGTGTGTATTTTGCATGTGTGGGATTTTATGTGCGTGCGTGCGTGTGTTTTGTTTTCTTGTGACTGTGGGCTTTGAAAGTATGTTTGATGTTGATTGTGTGTGTGAGTGCATGCCTGTGTGTTCTGTGTACACATTATGTGGGTGAGCGTATGTGTGTGCACAGTTGCGCAAGCCGTCCAGCCATCGCAGTACATAAAAAAAACTTTGTGCGAAGTTAGTTATAGTACGTCCAGTTATAAATGTGTGGAGAGAAGGAGCGGATAAAAAACTAACTTAGGCAAACATAGAGGCAGACTCTAGCAGTATATAAGTTGTAGGCGCACTTGTAGTAGTGCGCGTACGATCATCACATACAAGTCCGCCGCAGAGAGGACGACGAAGAAGAACATGCACGACAAAAGCCCTATAGGCCTGCATGTATAGTTTATAGTACAAGCTAAGATAAATTATGGCGGGTGGGTTGGTAGCTACTGGTGCCGCTGGTGCTGCTGCTTCTTCTTCTTCTTCTTCATCTTCTTCCTCTTCTTCGTACGAAGAAAGGGAAGCGAGGGAGAAAGAGAGAGAGAGAGAGAGAGAGCGAAGCGAGTGCAAAGAAGCGAAGAAGCAATTTTTTCCGTCTTATAGTCTACGGCTTGAATTTCGCGTCTTAAGTCCGTGGAGATTCAGAAAAGCCATAACTCAGGAAGAGTTACGAGGGCATCGGAGACAGGGAAAATTGCAAAAATGGGCTAATCTATCTTTGTTGGGGAAAGTAAGGCAGATAAAAGAATTTGTCTCAACTCGGAGATTTAGGACCCTACGCCTTTCCTATCCCTTCGCGCGCGCTCTCTCTCTCTCTCCTCCTGATGCCCGCCTGCTCCACCACGTTTCTTCTTCCTCTTTTCCCCCCTCTACACACTTCACCGGATCCTCCATCTTTCTTTTTCCGCATCACTTTCATAGAGAACCTTTTTTTCCCTCCTCGTCTCTCTCTCTCTCTCTCTCCCTCCCTTATATTCTCTCCGCCATCTCTGCAGCTTTTATTCTGAGGTTTTTCCCTATAAATTCCATCTCCTGTATTACCACCACTGCTACCATTGCTACTACTGCTTCAGCTACTACTAGTACTACCGCCCAAGTCTTTCCCTCAGTCCCGCTGATGAGAATCTTCTTCAATATCCTCAAAGCAATGAACAAGAAAGAATCAGGCAAATTCAATCCAATCAACTTGATCCCTCCTCCTCTTCTTTTTTATACCCTTGGAGTCTGACTCACAGTCTCCTGTGTGGGCGACGTAGGTAAGACTTGGAAGTAGACACACACTGGCAGCTCCAAAGAGTCCAAGGATTTCTAGCATCGTATCAGGGACACGATGAATCGTGACGGAAGGTATGCATATGTACGTGGGGAATTTGTACCAAGGTGACACAGGTTTCACGTACACGGGGAATTCTTACCACGATAACCCAGGTTTCATATGCACGGAGATTCCGTACCAAGGTAACACAGGTTTCCCATACACGAGTATTCATACCGAGGAAACATAGGTTTCATACGCACGGGGAATTCGTATCCAGATAGCACCGGACTCTCATAGACGGGAAATTTATGCTGAGGTAACCCAGGTTTTGCAGTGCTCAAGAGCTGAGATCTTGCAAACTGGTTCCATATGTTTTATGTGAACTTTTTGTGCGGGTTTCCATTGGTACTTCCAGATTTTGCATCACTTATTTCCAAGTGGGTTTCATACTGGAAATTTCCCACTCTTCCGGTCAAAGGGGCGAGTCGAAGAGCTCCGCGGCGGACTCTAGTTGGAAACTTCCCACTCGACATGTCACAATATTTCTTTGCCGGGGTTTGATATAAGCCCATCGGTATAATTTATCACGGCGGAGAACCTATACTCTCAATTGAGGGATTTCCTCAAGCGAGACATTCATCGATTCCACTCCCAGCAGTACCAGACCGTCCCTCTGTCTCCTACTCTCCCTCTCAGCCTCTGCAATTTACCAATCGTACTTGCTTGAGCCTACAGTGGTACGCACACACTTATAGTCGCACACGTATAGGCACACACAGATACAAACGTACACGCGGAGGCACACATACACACAGAATGAAAGACATACACGCTGGATCCCGCCTGAGATTTAAATTTCAGGGGTTTTGACACCCCTCTGGAGTAGCCCTTATATTACTCCTTAACATGGCGAGAGGCTACCTAGGCGGCTACCCTTTTATCTCATTTCACGGAAGGGTCCTACATGGAAAACCACACATGGGCATATCCAACTGTTCGACTACTTACTAAATACAATGGGCCCTAGGATTTATTTCTCATCCAAGTTTTCACGGCTCAAGTCAGCTAGGAATTGTTCCACTTATATGTGCTCCCACATACTCATATATATCTCTCGAGTTTGTACGCCATAATGTACGAGCTGGGTTGAAAAAGTTGGATTTTAGCATAAGAAGCCCCGCCGCACATTTTTATCTATCATCCCCCCACCTCCCCCCTCCTGCCACAGAGAGGAACCGGAGAGAGTGGAAATGGCTATTTTACATTAATGTAGAGCCGGAATTGGATTCGTGTCGGGCCCCACTGTTTTTCCCGTCAGCCAAGCGAGAAATTGAATACGCGCATAATATAGGATTTTTCCAGGCAGGCAGACAGGCAGGCTGTAATGCGATACTGAATTAACCATCATTCGTCTCTCGCTCTCCTTCCAATTGTGGAATTCTCCATGTGCTCCCTCATGACGACATGACGTGCGGATGAATCTTGGGGCTCCTCTAGTCATGCCATGCCCGGCCGCACATTATTTTTCCATTTGTGAATTTTGATGGATTCCACGGCTGGGGGATTTCTCACCCCTTTTTTGAAATCAAATTCTAAAGTCTTGCTGGGATTGGTTGGCAAAATTTGAAACTACCCTCCACGTTTACGCTCCCCTTCACTAGATTTCGGCGGGCACGCGGGCCTGCTTGGGGAACATGATCCATTACTATGAGCCCCCTCCCATGCTCTCCTCAACGTCATCACGCACATGCACACATTCACGCTACCACTCACTTGGTTTCCACGGAAACATATTTTGATATCTGATCGCATGTGTGTACTCCTCCAACTCTCGTTCCAGTCCAACGCTCCCAGCCACCATTTTTTCCCCGAATTCCCATAGTACAAAATATATATATATATATGTGGGGCTCGCTGCAACAACTTTTTTTCAAGGTAGAAATAATTTAATCCAGGTTGGGAACCTCATTTCCCACTTGAAAAAAACGCGTCCAAAACGGTGTCTAGCTATCAACACGGAGACACGGATGCTCTCATTTAATATGGAGTGGGCGGTCTATTTAGTTTTGTACTCTATACAAGTTCCCGCAACAATAGACGTGCTATCTATAATGGATTCCAAAGTGCGCCAGTGCATGTCATGTGTGAAGCTTCTCCCGCTTGTCTTTCGCACACTAGCAGCGTAAACAAGCCGACTATGAAAGCTTAATTGAGCTGGTAACAAGGCACGATTTCCTATGAATTGTTAGTCCTTTTCAGGATGACGGACTTGAGCGTGATGGGAGCCTGGGAAGGGTCATAAACGAGGGTTATGTGGATGAGTTAAAGTTTGTGTGTGTGTGTGTGTGTGTGTAGGTGTGGATGAGGAAGTGTAAGTATAATGGGTGTACATGTGAACGTGTGTCCGTTTGTGTGGACCAGGTAGTGTGTGTGTGTGTTCATGTGAATAAGTCAGTGTGAGTTTATGTGTGGATGAGTGCGTACGTGTGAATGAGTACGTGTGTATGTGTGTATGTGTGTGTGTGTGTGTGTGTGTGTCTGTGCGTGGTTGAGAAAATATGTGTGTAGTGTGATTGCCACGGGTGTGGAGTAAGTAATAACCCTGCCTCCGGCCGGACATGATTTTCCTCGTAGTTGATTTTGTGAATGACTGCAACTATACGACTACCACAGCGGCCGCCACGACCATCATCATCATCACTACCACCACCACTTGCGGCTCGCAAAGAAGAAGAAGCAACAGTTTTCTCCCTCGGACTATAAAACGAGCTCAAGTACCTCCTAAATGCCCTGGCTATGAGCAGTTGGAAAAGTTGGCCAAACCGAGTGTGCAAAAGTGCGTATAAACTCCTCCTTGGGTACATAATATGGGGATGGCTATGTGAGGGAGTAAGGAGAAGTCTCCATTCACACATGCACTCACATGAACACTTCTACACACACACACACATACACACACGGTCATGATCGTAGTTAAGTGTGTGTAGAGAGACCCGTAAAAGGAACAGATTGGTATCGCTCAGGGAAGGAATATAGCGTATAAAATGGACCATTTAGGAGACCATTGGAAGGAATATCTCTCGACATGGCGAGAGCGAGCGAGAGTATACACGAAACTTGGCTTATGCAGGAGGCGCGGGTGGGTAGAGCGAGAGAGGGAGTCGGGGTATGCAAGTGTATGTGTGTGTGTGTGTGTGTGAATGTGTACGCGGGAGGGAAGCGAAGGGATATCCCATGAGTTCAAACTAGAGTCAAGTTGAAGTGAAGCTGGGAATCACCCACTCGGTCGTTTTATACAAACGTTTATGTCAACTAGCTCTCATTAATTTCCCCAAAATAACCCCATTTACTCCGAAGAATAACCCACCACCATGCACTCACTCCTCCACGCACGCACATACACTTGCACACACTTACACACTTATCCGACCCTGACCTTCCCTCATGCCGGCATTTACTACTGCCAGTGGTACGATCCGGACCCGTAAAGAGCCCCTCTTAATGCCCCCCACCAAATCAAACAAGTGTAAACACGACCCGCCAACCTCTTTCCCCGTTAGCCTCCATTGACCTATAATAATGCTAGGTTCATTGGACGGGACTAATGCAGGGATTTGACAATACTGTCGAGGGAGTTGACCCCCTACCGAGTCACTGTAGTACAATGCAGTTGAGGAGGATTCTATGATTTGTCCACTTGACCAGTGATTGATGAGTCAATGAGTGGCCAAATGAGCACGGATTTGGATGTCCTTCAGAACTAATGCGTTTGGTGGTAGCATTGGCTTCTACTAAATCGGTTCATACTCAACCATTGATTTGGATTTCAATTATTGCGGTCAGCATCGGTAACCAGCAAGAAGCTCAGTACGGTGTTTAATAAAAATTATCAATGTTCATCACTAATGTCAGTGACCACCCGTCCCATTTTATTCACTAGAATATCAATGATCACACCTAATACTGGTGACCACCCAGCCCTGTATTATTCATTAGCAAATCGATGCTCACTGTGAAAACCGTTGACGATCCAACCCCATTTCGCTCATTATAGTATCTATGATCAGCGCTAATAACAGTACCCACCCAACCCCAATTATTTCCCACTCACTTTTGAGATGCTCATAAAACTCCTTGTGTGGCTTAATTCAATTTTATTAGCTAATAATTATCTATGTTTACTTTTACGAAGTGGACGTGAGAGAGTGGTGAAACACTGATGGCCGCCCTATACTGGACAAGTTTACCCTCGTATGTGCATATTGAAAGACGCAGTGGACCACACTATTATGAAGGCTCAACTTATTGAAAGACGCAGTGGACCACACTATTATAGAGGCTCAGCTGAAATCCCTGGAGGAGCTACGAGATCGTGTAAGCCCGTATTTGGAAGCCACGCGGACTGTGTTGGATGAGGCAGTAGAGAATTTGAGGGCCCATAATAAGCTCATATATAACTATTGGCACCGTGTGCGTGCGACCTTTTTTCACTTTTTAAGGGCTCTGGACCCACACTTACCTTTTCACACTGCGTGTATCTTTGTAGGCGGCTTTGTTCAACTTCTCCTGTGAGAACAAGTTGGTTGGGAGGATAAAAAGAGTGGGAAAAGTGAGTGCCATAAAAGTCCTTTTTTAAAATAACAGTTATTTCTGAAGAAGACAAAGGTAATATGTTGTAAATAAGGAGACAGATAGAGAGAGAGAGAGAGAGCGCCATGGCTTTGCATTGCATTGGGACGGCTACTGTGCAAGTGGTGGCAGTTTAAGAGGCAGTAGTATAGGGTAGGGCCATGGGGTAACATATGCAGGAAGAGCTGTGGGTGAGCGAGGAGTCGCAGAGGAGTGTGTGTGTGTATATGTAGGACGTTGTAAATATGCCCTTTAACTCCCAGCTTGTAACGTTTACGCAAAGTATCAGTTTTATGGCGCCGTAAAAAATTATTTTATGTGCACTTCTATTACTTGTTACTGGCTCCTCCACTACCCTATAAGAGCTGCCATGAGCACCTTGGAGCACTTGCTCCACAGGACCCGGGACTGTATATATTCCTAGCATCTACTACTACTATTATTATCATTATTACTACTACTACTACCGCTATTGCTTGAATGTATGTATTTCATTCATGCGAGGGATTTTATACATTGCTCAAATCTACAAACAGTGCAGTTTTATGTGTTTATGAAAATACTGCTTGAAAGCCCGTGCAATCTAATTCAATGTAATCTTGGTTATGTCTTTCCCGAGCTATTCATTCTGTAATACAGTGGTAGGCGATAGTACTACGGCTGGAACTACTGCTACTACTGCTACTACTGCACTACTACCAAATTCAGAGAATGTGTAAACGGGGCTCATTATTATTTTTAACTCAATGAATTCCTCCACTCGGATCTTCATTCATAAAACTCACTGCCTCGTATATGTGCGCTACTGTCTAAAGAATGACAATGGAGGAGTAATTTCGGAAAGTTGGTGGCCATATAGAAGATCCGGTTGTTTACCGCGACTCCACACAGTGTTCGGAAATTCCCTAACATTTTGACCTCACGTATTCGAAACGGAAACTTTCGGATGCACGTTAAAAATACTGCAGGGAAAAGTTGTGAAAAATAGTGGTTACTGCAAGCTCAATCTTGGATTTCCTCACAAAGTGGGTAATTGTTTCGAGTATACCGTTTGAAAAACTCGGAATAATTTCAATTGAATATTTCCTCCACACTTTTTCACACACAAGTTCCAACGACCTCTGAGTCGATCGCTCGTTGTTTCCATAAGTGTCAGTTATGCTACAAAATTAGTGCAATTTAAACACATCTTTGGTAGACCAAAGTAAATCTTGTGTAAATCAAGTTTCCGTGGCCAAAAGAACTTGAATGAAGCAGCAAATGTCCGCTACGCAAAGACTGCCTCAATCCGTAGCTCATTGGACGACCTGAAGCCGTCCCCAGTTCAGAGCAATGTTGCCGCTTTGTCGTACTGAACTCAACCAGATGTCTAAAAATGAGTTTTGGCCGTTAATTTTTGCTTCAGAAGAAAAGTGCAGGGCTTTGAAACAATCTTGTGGAAAAAACTGATTCATTTTCCATTTGAAATCAAGGATTTTAATCCAAATTTAAGTTCAACTCGAGTCCATTTTAGAGCCTGGCGGAGGGGTACATGGATTCCCATTGGCGAGGGTCTGACTTGGAACCATACGAGGGTCTGAGCCACCGTTCGGGCATGCTTCCCAGGGAAGGGGCTGAGCGCAGGGTTCTGTCAGACATGGCTCTCCATATGTATTCCCATACTGGCCATTCTAGCCATGTGCACTACCAGATCAAACCCACCAATCATAAAGCAACTTTGCGCCCATCACTTGATTTTCAATTTATTGTCATCAATTTGCACTGTTCTCAAATGTAATGAGAAAATGAGGGATTTTTACGAGTGTCCCCGAAATTTCTGAAGCTAGATCGTTATTTTGACTCGAAATGACAGTGATACACTGTGATTTCTAAGGAATGAAGCCATTTGGAGCAGTTATTACACAATTCAAAGCCCCTGAGTAAAATGAGCATCTCAAAAGTGAGTGGGAAATAATTGGGGTTGGGTGGGTACTGTTATTAGCGCTGATCATAGATACTATAATGAGCGAAATGGGGTTGGAGGAATGAAGCCATTTGGAGCAGTTATTACACAATTCAAAGCCCCTGAGTAAAATGAGCATCTCACACCTCAAGGATTATCGGGCGGAATCTAAAAAAAGCGGCGCTAAGCCCCTCAAAGGGGGCAATAGTCCAAGCCGAAGGGTTAGGATATCATGCGGCCGTCATCCTCATCCATAAAATGTGATGCACAACTTGGCCATGCACAAATTGGCTCGTACACGCTCGGGGTGGTGGTAAGTAGGCGCGGAAGCATGAAAAGTCCTAAGTTATGTGGCAGCAAAATACTGATACAATCATTCTGAATATGCTGGATCCCTCTCAATTGTTTCCCCCAACATCTTCATTATGCTCAGTGTCGAGCCATCGTACCGTGTATATTTTACTCAGCTCACAAATGCTGTTGTTTCCACACACATTTGCTCAACTTTTTACATGCAAAGTCTCGGGGACAAAATAAAGTCATCAGAGGATGTGAACCGGAACAAGAAACAAAATGTCTGTCGTTCCTATTCCCACAGTCAGTGGGATGTGAAACTTTGTGAGGAGTAATCCATGCTCCGTGTAACTAGTGTAACATTGACTGTTGATTTCCTCAAGTGCCCGGAGCGTGCACACGGAACTACTGCACATAGGCCCTACCTATGCCTTGCAACTTCTTGTACACCGTGCCACCGTTAAAGTCCTCATATATTAAACCACTCACTTGCTCTCACCCCCTGTTTCATTTACGAGGGATTCGGGTTTCAGTGGCGGAGTTGGTAACGTAAATGGTGATGTGAAAACATATGAGGTTTTATTCGGACGTATATCAGAGGTAAAGTGGCTTCGCAACTATAAATGTCAAGTCCGGAAGTTCTTTTCATGTGTTAGTGGCATTTCCCCCATATAAACCTTCCAACCTATCCTTCCTCTCCTTCCCTTGTTTCTCCGCTATTTCATGCATTGTCATATTTATTTCCTCCACAATTCAACAAAGGAGACCGCGAACACAGAACCTGCCATTTCTCGCACGTCAATACTCAATTCATCACGTTTTGATTCCAGCCGCCGGGGCTGAGCTGGGGGGGGGAGCTTCCCCCCCCCAGAAATCATGCGCAGGGGAGCTTCCCCCCCCCCCAGAAATCATGCGCTCCTCTCTTCCTTTTCGGACTTGACGTGCGTACACTTTTACAGTTCACATGTACGGCCATGCATGCATATGATTCTGGCTCAAGCTCGGGTCAACCCCCCTCTGGATCCTGCAAGGCTTTGGTAATTGAGAAAATCATAAGTTACACAGAGCGTGGACGGAAGTAAGACGGTGATCTAAGGAGCGGGGTAGTGTTTAGGGCTACACGGGAAATAAGGCTTGTGGGAATAAATCAGGGACCGTTTTTGGAATCGATATCAGCAGCAGCAACAGCAAAAGGCAGTGGCAGCAGCGTGACAACAGAAACGACAGAGCACAAAACGTAGGGGACGTCCCCGACCCCGCAGCCATGCAATGTTATTACCCTAAAGTCATAATTAAACGTGCCACGTGTTTTGCACGACCGCAAAGTAGCAAGAGTTTTCCCTCCGTATTCCGGTTGACAGTCAGGCTCTTATTAAATACTAAAGTGTAGCCGAAGCAGTTCTAATTTATTCCCCACCTCCGTATGGAACTAACATTTTACCGCGCGCGCTCTCTTTCTTTCTCTCTCTCTCTCGTTCCATAATATCAAAATTTGATTGCATGTCTCGCGTGTAACATTCTAACCCTCCCCTACACAACATGCACACTCACAACAAGTCTCACAGAAGTCACCCGGTTTGCCTAACCAATAAAATTATGATATTTTTCCTCTCGTTTTCCTTTGGTTGCCCAGTGGAATTTAGAGGAGATTTGTATCCTATTTTCCTTAGCAAATCGTCCCATCCCAATATGTTTTAATATGCAAAGTTGAATTTAAATGCAATTGCTCATTGAATAAATCAGTAATTTTAAAATCAGTTTATCAAAAATCATTGATGCCGGTTGCCCCAATCTAGCCATGCAAGTGTCCAAAGTTTAATGTTGATCATTGACTGCTTCTCAAAATCACTGCACAAAAGTCATTGATGCCGGTTACCCCAACCAAGACATGGGGATGTCCAAAATTATCCGTAGATCTTTGATTGAGTTTATCTATCTTCAACTTCATAAACATTATATTCAAAAGTCACTGATGCCGATTGCCCCAACATGACCACCAAAATGGTGATTTAAAACAAGTGTAAATAATTAATTGAATTAATCTTCAATTTCAAAATCATTAGTCAAAACTCTGCTCCCCGTTGCCCCAACGAAGTGTCATCAACAGTCGTAAATATAAACTCAAGTGACGTTACAGTATGAGATAGGCACACATTTTACGTATATTCTACTGTACTAAAGCGCATTTAATTTGGCTCTAAAATCAATTAAATGTCACTTTAAAAAATTTCTCAAGTACCTGTGAAAAGAAATGAATTTAAAACCGAGACATCTTGTCCCAAATATGGCTTATCTACTGTGGGAATGTACAGACTAAAATATAGGGTAAGAACTCTACAAATCCCCGCCCATTTTCCGTCGGAAAGTGTGAGAAAATGAGTGAGATGAAAAGTCAGCTGGTCCGTTGAGCAGAATGACGTTATTCATGACCTTTAGAATAGCCTATTCCCCTACCCCATTCCCAATACATATGCACGGAGCCGCCAAAAACCTCCTACTTTATCCGCTTAAAGAGGAGAACTACCACTATTACTACTGCTACTACTGCTACTACTGCTCCGACGGAAATGGGCTGACAGTATTGCGGAAAAAATCCCGCACCATTCCCTTCCAAACATACATCCCCCCACAAGGAGCGAGAGAGTCAGAAAGACCGGAGCCTAATTAAGGGGGCTTCCCCCAAAAATAATCCTTTGGGCCATAAGGACGTCGGGATATTTTACCGGGAATTTGAGCCCGTGAATCAGGGTGAATAGCACGGGATTAGGGCTGTTAAAAGTTGTGGCGGGGGGGAAACTCGTAACTTTTGCCCCCGTACAAAAGAGCGCGGAGGGAAAGTTTGAACTCTCTTAAGGGAACCTCGTCCGCTCTCATGGTGATGAGGATGAAAAGAATGTACAAGTTGTGGCAGAGTCTTACCTGAAGATCCAGGAGCTGTAGTAGTAGCCGTCCTAGTGTGGTTTTTAGGGCCCGTAAACTCCTCCAAGGCTCCGCGTCCGGCTCTGTACATATATATATGTATCTTCTCAAGTACTCTGTATGTCTATGTGTGGGTGTGTGTATGTGCCTGTATGTGTCTGCGATGAACAGAAACTGGCAGGTTTTCAGAATGAGGGGAAAGTGAAGTCAAGCTGGTGGTATTCCCTTTTACAGCCTCACAAAGTGTCCATAAAATTTGATGCGTGTCACTTTTGCAACTTGTCGGATACTTTACATACACACGGGTCCTTACTTCTCCGGAGGCGACAGGAGCACACGTCGTCGTCGTCGTCGTCGTCGTCCTCCTCCCCCCAAAAAAAGTTCCAGCACACACGAGCCGCTTCTATATATGACTTTCCAGGATCGTATACAATGTTTTTCACCTACTCATCGTCGTCTTCTGCTTCAAATTGTCCTTGCACCGGTACTTCCCGCTCTTTGGATCACACCGCAACAACGTTCAAGTGTCCATGTAAATCTGTATCCGTATTCTATTAGAGATTCCTTGTGGGAAACTCCAAAAGGATTGAACAGCTTCCAAAACAATGACTTCCCCGGATAGCACGTGCTTTCAATAGTAAATTTAATTTTTCCCCGTGACTCCCGTCGGAAACCCCTCCCCCTTTTTTGCTCGTGTTATTTTATTTTCTTGTTTTTAGGATCCGTCAAACTGGTGAAGGGTCTTTGTGGATTTGAAAAAAGGTTTGTACAGTAGTGGTGTGCTTGTCGTATCTTATGAAATTTATAACTGTGGTGTACGAGTCGGAGCCCGTCCTCACTTTTGAGGAAAAACGATGAAGGAGTATAGCAGTTGAAGAGAAGGAGAGAGAGGGAGAGAGAGAGAGAGTGGTTGAAGCGCCGCTGAGGGGTTCGATTGCGCGTGTAGTCCGTACGGGAGGATGCTAAGTTGTGGAGGAGCTGGAGAGCTCGTAAAGCAAAGAAGGTCGGAGCTTTGTCAATTCCCCAAGACTGTTTAATGTGAAGGGCTGATAGTGGCTGCAAATAACCACTTTAGATCAGTCAGGCCCACACGAGCTCCACACACATAGTACAGCAGTGAGCAGCAGTAGAGTCGAGAGAGAGAGAGAGAGAGGAGTGGATGGTGGAGAGAGAGGCTGCCTTCACTCTGCTTTTTCCCTTCCCATTCCAAACGTAAACCCTATAGGATGGTATACGACCAGCCAAGTTGGGTAAGTGAGTGAGTGAGAGAGAGAGAGAGAGAGAGAGTCTCGGAGAGACGAACGAGCCGCCGCATCCCGACCGTCTCGCCCCCCAATCTTCAACAACTATTCACATTCAACTTGTATAAAATACGAGACAAGATACAAGGCCCTATTCTTTATATGATGAAACCTCATAGCCTGATAAAGGCACATGGAATCATCTCTCTCGCTCTCCTGTACACACATACACACACCCATACACTCGACACATACACACACACACACACATATTACACAGGCATACACACAACACACAGACATTCACATACATTCACAGGCACATCCATGCATGACCATATACTCTCTCAACTCTTCTCATTCTCACTTTAACCTTACGCGCCCTGAATGAAGACCTCCTTTCATTACGTGATTTGGATTCCGGCTTCGTGTTGTCTGGCAATATGTGCATACCATGTATGTTGGGGGTGCTGGTGCTGGTAAGTTATGTACTGAGTAAGTGCCGGTACATAGGCTGGAGCACTACTACTGCTACTACTACGATAGAATGGATTGAGAATGTAATTTATATACTCCTGTACCGTAGTAGCAATTCGTTCTATTAGAATGATTGGCCTTAAAAATTAAAAATCAACATCATGTGCATTAATAAAGTCATAAAATCCCTCACCGCTAGACTAACAATATCATTGAGAAATGCTGCGGGAAATTATGTGCACGTTAGCGAATATGCTGGGCAATGAGGTTGTTGTTGTATGTGCCGTGCGGTGTTTGTGTGGCTGTGCGAGCCGGTTTGTTGGGCTGCTGGCGCAGAAGGAAAACATGAGTTTGCGGCCCAACTTTTTACCCGCACTCACAACACGAGCTATGGCACTTCCACAGAGGAAAAGCTCAGTGAGGCACAGACGTACACAAATGGATAGGCTCCACCTTCAGACGGATATGCATGGGCCCAATACACGGAGACTGTGAGGGAGACATTGATATGGTATGCACATGCGGGGAGAGCGGGGCTGAAATTACTCACAGTGTACTAAAGTGTGACTTGAACCACGTCGTGCTGGGGTGTGAGATAAAGATTGCATTCAGTATTATTCCTATTACCCTCTTCAAATATGTAAGAGTCTCCTGACTGACTGAGTGATTCTTGGGCCGTTGCTGGTTGGTTTTGCTATTCAACTGGAGCCAAGCTACATATGCTGTGTCCCTGTGGACTGTTCCTTGTTGTGGAATGTGTGAGGAGGAGATTTGCAAAAATATGTCCCCCCTTCCTGTAGTAATAGTTGAATGGGACCCCTAATGGGTTGGAATGAGGCTTAATGGAGTTCCGCATGCGCATTAGTCCACACCTTCTATTATTTCCTAGTATCATTATCCTTGTCCTAGGTCCTACCCCTTACGACCCGGCCTCTGATTTATCTCTTTCTAATTGTTTCATTCAGCCAGCCCCACAACTGCTCACATAAACACACACACACACACACACAAACACACATAAAAACACACACAAGTACACTTGATTGCCTTTGAATAGAGGGTCCCGGGGTCCTACGTGGTGGTCGGGGTTGTTGCGGGAGACTTGAAAGTGAGTTTGCTCATGCTCATCTTTGACGGAATGAGTAACCTTGGTAAAAAATCTTCTCCCCCCAATCAGCCATGGCAATCTTGTAAAATTTTGTACAGATAGGGCCCAGAGCAAATGATGAGAGCATACGGGAGTGGAGGGAGATAGATTTCCCCCCCCCTTAACTGGAGCATCCATCTCGGAGAATGTTTCACGATTTCACAGAGCTCGTCTTGTTGTTACTGCTCCGTGTGTGCGCATATGCTGAAGTGACTCCTTCCTACCACATAGTGTGGCATTTGATGCTCCAGAGCGGGTCATAAATTAGGGCCAGATAGGATGTACATGGATCTTTAATGGTGCATCCGCCTTCAAGATCTCTGATAAGCCTTGGCCTTTATCGAGTTATTAGGAACAACAAGGAATTAAATTCTCGCTCAGCTACCCCCACTCTTTCCTGCAGTACTCTCAATGCAACTTGGTACGCAGGGGTCACATAGTGTGCTCGTCCATATTTTTAATTCGGCTTGCACTAACGACTGCTCACATTTCACTTCTCTCCTCATCATCATCATCATCGTCGTCGTCGTCGTCGTCGTCATCATGAGGAGAATGATGAGGCGACAAAGGGTGTAAAGGACGGCGGTCCCTTCTTATACAATTTTGCCCTGCAGACAAGAGAAGGAGTAGCAGCAGCAGGGCATGTAGAAGCACGGAGTTTATATGGATTTAGTCTCATGAGTGAAAAACACTCCTGGACTTGCGAGTATCAAAGGCGAGGCTGGCGAAAGGAAGCGCTGAGAGCGGCGGCGGGGTTCCGTGATCGAATTATGAGCCTTTGAATGTTATGATCTAATCTGAGGTTTCATGCTTTGGAGCACACGGTAGTACTGTAGTGACTCTGCGTGTAATGGGTGTACAAGTTTGTGGGTGTGTGTCCGTGTGTGTGTGTGTATTTGATTTTTATGTGTGTGTGTGTGTGAATGAGGCGTGTATGTGTTCGTGCGTATGAACAGTGTGTGTGTTCTTGTGTATGAGATATGTGTGTGTTACATATGTGATGTATATGGTGCAAGTTCGCGTATGCATGCACATGTAGGCTGTTGTACGTGATGTACCTTTGCGTATGCGTGTCTGTGAGGTGAGGGTGTGTGTATGTGTGGTGAGTGTGGAGTACTAATTGAGCCAACTGACCCCTTTGTGCTCTGACGGACGCGCAGTTTATCCGCCTTCTTCCAAGATGCACCCTATCAAAGTGGGGAGGGTAAGAGAATGGAATAGCTAAGTAGGCTGTGGGTTCCTGGGCGGAAGTTGAAAGTTGAAATCTAATATATTTTACACATCTTTTACTATACGACGGCCTCCCTTATCATATTTCGGTGTAAAATGTCTAAGGCAGTCGTTAGTGTTTACCCATGCTTATCCACCTAATTAAGTTATTATACCGGGATTATTCCCGTCCACTAGCCTATGAGCTGTAGCAAAGGCGATTACAAGTCTGACGACTCCGCATAGCATACAAACACATAGCATGTACGAAGCACCATGTAGTGCGCTGTTCGAAACTCTTTATATTGTCCGACGACCAAGTGATCCGCAGTGATTTATTTGGGGTAATTAATTACATTTACAACTTGCCATGTCAAAATTTTCACCCGTCTGCAAAGTTGGAGTGTGTATTTGAGATAAAGAGTGACGTATTGCACTGCTTCCAAAACCCAAGATCAGCATTTGAGTCTGATAATAGTTGTCTGTATTGCTCTTTCCGCAGCCGTCGACAGTCCGTACAACATAGTCCGAGCTGACGTCACCCTGGAAACCCAGCTGTTCTTTTCAGTCTTGCTAAAATCAGGCCAAAAATATTGGTGAAAATCTTTACTATTATACTTGGAATAGCCGACTTATGCATGCTTGTGTATAGCTCATCATATTCCCGGCGTCATTACTTGCTCCACCACCCACAAGTTGACATGGTCATCATGATCATCATGAATGGCGCCGTGGAGTCAAAGATTGTGTGATGGAAGTCAGCAGTAAATAGTGCTGACTTCCATCTCCCCTCTGCAATTTGATATACAATGTTTGGACAGTGACTGACTGACTGACTGACTGGATGAGAGTGTGTATTGGAAATTGGAAATGGAAAAGGATGGGATTGGAGGGGAGTCCATAAAAATCTACGCAGCTTGACCTTTCTAACACGTCGCAGTTGTTCGTCCTGGTGCAGAGGAGAGGAACTGACTAAATTTCCTTTTGATCCACTCACCACAAGTCACTCTCTCGTCTCACTTCTCCTGCTTAATATGCGGTTCTGCCATGACCGCGTGGGACACGTACGGAAGCTCATATAGTCCAAGCCACGTGTGTCCGCCACAGTGACGAGAGGGTTGACAAATGGAGATTGACGCGGACGATTTACAACGCTACAAATCGTCGCCATTGTACCTAACGAGGGGGATTTGCCACGGTCCAGCTACCCTCTTATGTACACGCACGAGACGGTTACGCAGTAAACATATGCACATGAAGATATGCACACGCACTTGCACAGTCACACACACAGACACAAACACTATCTCACGCACACCAGCCGACACATCCACGCACACACATATACACATTAACTCACGCACGCCAGCAGGCACACACACGAAAATTTACGCACGCACACCAGCAGACGCAGTCACATTTATACGCACTAGCCCTCTAATACAACCCGACACACGCACATGCTACCCTCCATGCGATCCTGGTAGTTCTTTTAATTGGTCCTCCCTTTTTCCACTGTCACAACACCCCATGCCATGCTACTGCTGAGAAAATCAGAATTTTCACACTAAACTGTCCCACACAAACACAAGGGTGGACCTGCCCCCTCGCCGGCACAAGTAACACGGAAAGGGACGAGTTGTTGACATTGGGATTATGTGATTATGTCCGCGCATTAGTTTTTCCTTCCTCAGTCAGCCAAAAATTTACATGGGGTTGGACTAATGGGGCGTGTAATTATTCGGATCCCGAGAATCCCCCTATCATGGCCAAAGGGTTATTGGCTCGAGAGCTGAAAGTTAAAGTGACTATACTTTATAGCTGGTTATCCCACTGCAACACAACTGTTCAAATTTGTTCAGCATAAATACTACCACTATTACTTGGATTCTCTCAAAAAGATCCATTTCCTTTGCATTCACATCAGCAAACGTAAGGTCAAGTGGAGAAAAAAAAACATTTCCCGCTTCATCCATCTACATCCCCACCTTCTACGAAAACGCCCATATGCCAGATTGAAAAAAATTACATACATTTAAAAAAATTTGTTTGAGTCATCCCGTTCAGAATTTAACACCGCTGTCTTCCCTATCCCAGTTCAATAGGAAGAGTTGGGACGGGTTTGGAATTTTCAAGTTTACAATTCATACAGTACAACATTAGCTATAGAATAATTGTGTGTGTCCTGTGCCAAGAAGGCTGAAAAAAATAGGTCCAATTAAATTGACAAAATGCCTACTTCACACCTCCCTTCCCCCGTACTGCTGTATGCATGTGCTTACTGACTAACACCGACTCGTTCTGTACTCAGCACTGTATCGAAGGATTTATGTGTTTACCCAGATTTTACCTCCGGGTGACAAATATTCGCATAAAAAGGATGGATCCCATGTCACAATATTTATCCCCTGTAAATTATCCCCCCATTTCCTTTATCATTCCGCGCGCGCCAAAATACTCATTTGGGTACCATGGACGAGTAATACTCGCTGAGGCGGATTTGGAAGCTATAACAAGGTTTGCAGTCCTTCCTTTGGTTTGCACGTGTAAAAAGATTTTCTATTTCCACCGTTGCATTGGACGGCGAGATTCTCAAAATTTCAATTCTCGAATTCTCTCAATTTCCCAGTGGTGAGTGATACCATATGTCACGTAGATGAGAAACAACTTATGTAGCCTTGTTACGAGGGATTGGCCAGCGAGCAATTATTGCCATGGTACAGTATAGGGTGAACCTATGTACGAGCGGAAGAGATACAGATGGCATCCAGGCGGATGCTTATTGGCCAAACAAATGTTCGCTCCGTAGAGGTGGTGGTAGGGTGGCCCACTGTACAGCGGAACTCTGCTTCGCCATGCTGGGAGGCTGGTAGTGTGTGCATAGTAGTAGCAGCAGCCAAGGCTGCCACCATCATCCTTCTGCACCCTCGCTCACTCCCCACACATGGAACATGGAGGGTAAAAAAGTCAAGTTGATTAATGAGAGAGGGACTGAACCTTGGAGTGGAGTAGAATAAAATTCTTCCCCCTTCAATATTTCCCATCTCAAAATTCCTCTTTGTCTTGAGCCCAAAGAGAACTGTTACTCACAGTGCAGAGGGCTCGGGAAAGGCTCTGCGGTGGTGGTGGAAAAGTTGTTGAAAGCATCTTCATGTTCAGCCGAAGGACAGCACCGTGTGGTGGACAATCCACCTTGCTCCATGTGTAGTTCCACGTTAAAACGCCATTGGGAAACACAGAGGACGAGCATTACACCCTCATAGATTACATACTAGACAATAGTCCGCTTCAAATGTACAGTGTAGAACCGCTGTAGTGTCCAAACACTTTGATGTCCTTCAGTGCACTGGGAGGGTTGAAAAAATTACACGGTGAGCCAGGCGGGACTGTCCACTATCGGGACCCCATCAGTTAGTCATAGTCAGTCACTGTTGGTCCGACCGTTGGTCTTTTCCAGGAAAAAAGGGTGAGTTACTATAGGAAAGCTAGCTGGCTGTTTGGGAAGAAATAAATGAGGATTTCTCCCCTTCCCTTTGATATCATATGTAAGATAGTCCCGTGAAGATGAGTGGATGAGGATGGGAGGAAAAGGGAATTGGATAAAACTGGAGAGGAGGTCGGTAGCGGTAAATTTGTTTTCCCCAATGCATTATCTTCACGAGAGGATTGAGGAAGGGGGGATACTACTACTACTGCCGGGGTTGAGATGGGAGGAGGGTCAATAATATCTCTTCCTCCAACTTAAGTCCAGATCTATTGCATTATGCAACGTATACTGTGAGGGAGGTGCGGGGGGAGGGCGGGTGGAAGATGGATGAGCAATTTTAGTTTTCCTTCCCACTGAGCAGGAGGGGGCGGTAGAGGGAAAGGTGGCGGGATGGAGCCCGGGGATTCCGTTACCACTCCATTCGGAGCGTGATGCGAACGTGTGCCATTACACTCAACGGCTCATTAGATCTTGTCCTCCAAAAGTCTCACTTCAAGTCCAGTTGGGAGCGGGAAAAGTTTATCGGAACTCACTTGTGACAGTTATACTGTGCGGTTGCGGGAAGAGACCAACCAAAATGTCATGATTTAATTGCATATTTGATTGCCATATAATTGTGTACGTATGCGTGCACGCACACGTGCGTTTATGAGTGTGACGCAGAATTGTGTGCGTACATGCATGTTTTTGCCCTGTAAAAACTGTATGTGTATGCTTACTGATGAGGGTATATTTTTGCCATATTATTATGATTGTATGCGCATGTGGACATACATATGTATTCATGAATGTGCTGGTGGGTATGTCTATCGGTCTTATTTACGAGTGGAAGTAGATATGTTTGTGTGGTTGTTGCTTAAGTGTGTTATCTGATGTGCCTGTGTGAGTGCATATGTGTTTGTTAGGCCGTGTGTGTCATGGTATTGTATACCTTGGCTCTCTATTAATGCTGACATGTGTGAATTAAATCCCAGAGTTGTCATCCCAGAACCGTTCCTCACACTCTTTAGTTAAAAAATTACGGGACAGCTGTCGCTAGAAATAGTGTGGGCGACCCCAGGGCACACACGTGCAGAATCCTATCTGGCCAGGATCCTCCACCGCCCGCCTCCCTTACCTTCGGTGTCAATGAAGACACTCATAGTGAGCGCCTCCACTAAATCTTCTCCTTCCCGCGTGACACCATTCGGAATCATTCCAGCTCCGAAAAGGGGAAGAAATCAGTCTTCCATTTTGACAGGACTAAACGTGAGGGATGAGTGGGAATGGGCTATATGGTTGCTGGAACCAATTAATATTAAATATTAATGGACATAACACTCCCTCCTGGGTATCCCAGCGTACATCTTGGATCTCCCACAAAAGTTTCAGTGCTGTAGAGAATCTGTATGTAATTATAATGTTAAAAATTGACTCATGAAATTAGTTCTGAATTGACCAATAATGGCGGAGGATGCGTCAGAGAGAAAAAATCCATATGAAGACGTCAGACATAGTGGTGGTGGTGGTGGTGGTGGTGATACAGAGGCCTTTGCCCCATCCGTTTAAAGAGAGGGCAGGCCGGGTCCGTTCTGTGGGAATTGAGACTTGAGCACACATTAGTGGTGCGATGACTTGCAAAAAGGAAAATATGAGTGGACGAAGTCATCTCATAACTTGTGTCTGATGTCTGATCATTGTTAAAGGGAGAGAGATGAGATTTTCCCAATAGTAGGACCGGTGCGTAGAGGCAGTAGGGCATAGCTATACATGCTATGGCGCATACTGCCCTGCTGAATTGTATTCCTTCCCAGATATCTTTCTACGTGCTTGTGCTTGTGTGTATACACCAGGAGATAAATTAGTGTCTGGGCGGTTGTGACGCGGAGGAAAAAATGGCGCGGGAAGAATTTACTGGGTATTGTTGAAGACAATCTAAATCATGGCAAGTTATCGACTCTATTATTCTGCTCAGAGGAAAGGAGCCGGTTTTCCATACTTTTAATTTACAACTAATATTTTATATCTTTCCCCCGTCCCTTGTAACTAAGTCGTAGTTGTGCCTGTGCTGGTGGTGGTAGTTCGGTGGTGATGGTGGAGTTGTTCGCAGTGCTATTTGGTGCCCTCGTAAAACGCCGGGGTACAAGTGTGAGCGCAGAGGGTGAAAAGGGCGGAGGTAAGAGCGATACTGTACACACGGCAAAGAACGAAGGGCCAGTCGAAGCCTCGTTGTGATTAAGTTACTCCATGGTAATACACTCATCATAATCGTATTCTTACACCTATTTATGTGCTTGTTTAGCAGGCTGTTTATGACGTGGACTGGGCCGGGACGAGCCTCATCATGATGGTCGGCGTGAGCCTGAGCGAGCATATGTGCAGAAGAGTGGATATACGAACATAAGGACCGCCACTCATTTCCATCTTGATGGTAACGGCTCAACTTTTTTATGTAATAGATATATTATGCATATGCTTTATAGGGGTGCTTCCATGGACTGTGTAGTGTATGTACTGTATGGTGGACAGGAACAAACGGCGCGGCGCTTGTATACTATGTAGCAATGTGCAACAAGGTGGTAGTAGTCAGTCATCATCATCATCATATTTTCTTCGCACGCAGTTTTCCCACCCGCTCGCACATATACATCGCTGCAGGGTCCGCAGTACCACTCCAGCTCTACACGACTCAACAGGGATGTAATATGAATGCGTGCTCGGAGCTTTGGTGCGGCTTTGCACTGGACTGGACGTAACTATTCTAATGTATACACACGGCGCTGTGGGGTAGCCGTTTATTCTGCCGAGAGAGAAACAAGTTTCTCGCATACACTTATTACTACTACTTACTACTTGCTATTGCTATACACTCCTCAAGACATGGAACAAGTTTCTGTGGTAACAAAGGGCGACAACAAAAGTGCATAATGGCCCTTGTACTCCTATTACTTTTTATCTCTGAATTATCCTATGAGTATTTTGCCTTGTTTATGATCCTTTGCAATAGAGTTAGATCCTCCTCACGTTCATTTGTATTGTATTTTATATAGGAGCTTTGCCGTCGTTTATACCACGGAAAGGGCTGGGTCTGGGTTTGTGATGCATAATTCTGTGTGCATATGATATATGATGCCGTGGAGTTTACATGCTTGTAAGTCATATGAGTGGACTTTGAAAGTCATGTGCTTAGTAGTTGGCCGGAGCTGGGGAGGTTACATATAATTTGAGGCGGTACTACATATACAAGGTGGAGATGTATGCATTTCCTCACCTCTGTGAGCCGAAGCCTTTAAATTACATAGTTGCATTTCTACCTTGGCCATTTCTTTACGCTCTTTATGGATCCACCCAACCCCCTTTTTGTTTTAGATTTATAATTTCATTAGTAATCGACCTTATTTATGACTCTATTAGCGATTAAACCATAATCTCTGCTCAGCTCGTCAGTCCTTATCCGTGTTCCATCTCATCTCGAGGTGAATCATAGCGGGAACATGAGGGGTTGGGATGCAAAAATTGTTTCCGTCCACACACACACACACACCTGTATAAACACATAAGCTGAGATACATACACTCACATACGCATAAACGAACCCACACATAGAATATAACATGAGTATCCCTTCAAGCTCTAGTCGGACCATCTTTGAAAAATGCCGAAATCAATAAAAAAAATCCCTCACTACTACTACTACCAGTTGGAGCGTGAGTTCGGAGACCGCAAGGCGAGTCATGTATCAAAATTGTTTTGCGACAGAGATTCGGGGGCCAACGGGCAAATTTTTATAACTTTACAAAGGGTA